>CM043117.1:25613237-25920835 GCA_023701765.1 Hylyphantes graminicola
CGGGAGGACACGCCGCGAGCCACACAGGCGGTTCGTCCCTAGAGTACCACAGTACGGGAGGCCGCATCCATTCAGTGGTGAGTAGCTGATCAATAATAATATATTTCATATTGTATTCACTACTTATAATGTCCTAAATATTTATTCTGTTTACTACTGTCCTTCTGTTTTCTATTCTATTTACAATGTGTCCTTTTATTTTCCATTCTATTTACAATTTGCCCTTCTATTTTCTATCCTATTTAATACGTGTAATGTTATTATTTTCTATTATTTTTACTATCCGCGCCTATCTATTTTCTATTCTATTTACTATCAGTAATTTTATTTTCCTATTCTATTTACTATCTGCGCTTCCATTTTCCATACTATTTAATAACTGTCCTTCTATTATATTTTCTATTAACTATCTGTCCTTCTATTTTCTTATTTTATTTACTATCTTGTTTCTCTATTCTATTTACTATCTGCTCTTCTATTTTCAATTTGCCCTTCTATTTGTTTATTCTACTTACTACCCGTCCTTCTATTTTCTATTTACAATTTGTTCTATTCTATTTAATATATGTCCTTCTATTTTTATATTCTATTTACTATCTGCTTTTCTATTTTCCATTATATTTTCTATCTGTTCATCTATTCTATTTACTACCTGCCTTTCTGTTTTTTTATTCTATTTACTCCTTTAAGTTATGGTCTAAAACTGATCCTTATTTTAAATTTTTTTAAAACATTCCACTCTACCAACATTTTGGTCAAAGGCTGCGTACTGTTCTGGAAAGTTGTTAGAAACTTTTTTATTTTTTAATTAATTTTTTAGGAATTTAAAACAACTTATATTCAACCTAATTTGTCTTAATTTAAAACTTTAACTCTCAAAAAGTATGGTTTTTGAAAAATAACATAGATGCTTTGACGTAGATTAAAAAACGTTTCTATATCATTTGAGTTTATGCAATATCGGCTTGCAATTACGTATTTTTCTTTCAAAAATATTTTTCGGTTATGACTTTTGTTTGAAAAGAACTTGTTTTTATTTAAAATACATCAGATATATTTCAATTTAAAACAATTTATAAGCAGTTTGTTATAAAACTAAGATGATCCCACTTATATTAAAATTGTTTCACAATGAAACATCTCACAGATAACTAATACTATAATTTAAAATAAAATGTAAGATTTATAAATATACAATACACCATAAATAATTAAACATTCTATATTTAAATACACTTTTATAAACCCCTTTTGATATTTCTTTCCTTAAATATTCATGTTCTATTACTGTTCTTACAGCCATGTTGTACCCAGACATAAACCTTCGCCCCCCTCCACCCTCTTACCAAGCCTCGATGCAAGAATATCGTCTGCGACTTTTGCTGATGGACAGGCAGACGACTTCTCCTGTAGTGACACACCCTCCCCCTCAGCAGCCCCCTCCTCCCCCGCCCCCCGTCTACAGGGGACCCGCCACAGTATACCCCAGGTAATTAGAATTTGTGCATTTAATATTATATATAGTGGTAGAACCTGCTAAGTGACATTTTTGAAAAAAAAATGAACATTTTGTGTCACTGAACGTATTATTTCATCCTTTAAAGATAACAACTATCTTAAAACGAACGAGCGATTTAAACTCAGTCTGATTAATTTTCACTCCTCCAGTCTGGAAAATGCACTTCTCCTTATAGAGGGGATCCTTTGTGTGTTAAACCTCCGACAGGATCACTCCATACGAGTGATTTTAACTCAGTCTGAGTTAATATTCATTCCTTTCCAGTGTCGAAAATGCACTTCTCCAACTGGAGTGGATTTCACTCTTTTGTTTTAAGAGTGAAGTTTCCCTTTTTCAGAAACTTAACTTTAATTGTATTTTTTTACCTTTTGCAACTAAACATTTTACTAAAAACTTCAAAACTCGTTTTTTTTAAAACCTTTTTGTCACTTAGCACGTTCTTCCACTAAGCTCTTCATTTGTTTGGAATAGTAATTTTAAATATTGATAGTCGTATGCGCTACGTTTAAGTTTGTACAGTACCACTATAATAATGCCTTTAGTCCAATTTAAATCCAAGTATTTGAGGTTCAGTAGTGTTGTATAGTTTCTAATTATTTTATTTATGTTTGGGAATATATAGTAATATGGTAAGCCACATTTGCTTTTTCTATGGAGAAATTTACTGCACGCGTTTTGTCTCCCTTGTTTTGCCTCCCTGAATTTAAAAAAAAAAAAAAAAACTAGCAATTGCTTTTTAGTTGTGTTCTTTTATATTTAAAAATCAAGATTTGTATGAATACTTATCTTACACAATCTTTGAGATATGAAGGAATATCTGTAAACCACGCTTTGTCCCCCTTTGGATGAGAATATCGAAAAAACACTTCTGAAATGACTTCTGCAGTGAAAGATATAGACTAATAAAAAATTTAATATCTGTATCTAAAATAATTTTGACTGATGCATATGTGAGCGAATCAAGACTTCTTTCTTTATGTATATCGATTTTAAAAAATGCATTGTATTGTATTTTATTTTTCGACATGCTGATTTTTTTTGTTACGTTGTGGATATTCTCATAAAAGGTAGAAGCCTGCAGTTATACCATTTAACAAAAATCTGATGCTTCAATATGATTTTTTTATTTATCGCCCGATTCCTTAAATTTTATTTTCTATTCACACTATTTTTATGTATTTAATCTCAATGCAAACTGTTTTTGAAGTTAATTTATAATGAAAACTGTTTTTGAAGGAAATTTATAATGAAAATTAACTCTTGTCCCTTAAATTATTGTTATGGGAAGCAAAAAATCCATTGTTATGTACAGAAAAAAAATCAATCTAATATTTTTTTTTTCTCTCCCTGTAGGTTCCCTCCTAACGGAATATCAGATTACAGCAGACCGCCTAGCTATCGTTCTAGACCTAGTTCTGCTGGTCAACCTAGTCCAGTCGGGATAGAAGATGTAGAATTAATCAATAATCCCCCTTCTACATCTAGTTCACACCTTCCTAGTGACGTCATCTCTTCCCTAACAGCCATCTCATCATCTGCATCACAAAATGCGGTGCGCTCAGCGCCATCTATGGCCGGAAATATCAACCATGTTGAAGTGGTTGCGGAGGTCTAACAATAGATGGCAGCACAGAAGCTTTATTTGAATATGAATGGAAGCTGGAACTCTTTCAAAAGGATATTTAGTACGGTGCAATTAGACCCGAACCCGGACATCCAAAGTAAAAGTTTCATTCCAGGTCCAAATTGTTCTACACAGCCTACATATTGTTTGGTAAAAAGTCTCACCATTTTGAGCGTCGGGTTTGGGGGGGAGGGGGGGTTAAAGTTCAAAAATTGGTAGTTTTTTCAGTTTTTCTTGAATATTTCGAAAAATATGCAATTTAGAGCAAAAAGTTCGATTACAAAAATATTCTACATTAAATTACAAACAAAATTACTATTTACATCATTGTTGTAAAGTGAACGGTTGTAGAGTTACAACGGGTTAAAAGTAGCATTTTGGCGAACATTTTCAGATTTTTAGCAAAAATATGAAATTTTCAATGTTAAATCTTCTGGATTGTGTTTTGTAAAAGAAAATATGTACTTTAGTGACCGATGGTATGCTAGTGATAAGTCCTTGAAGAAGGGACAACCTCACCACCTTCTCAAAGGCTGCAGTGGTGTTGGGGTGGGGGGGGGGGGTAGGGAATTCAACTTGAACAGAGAATGTATAGGCTTTTTTGCAATAGCCTTCTAGTAAAATTGGTAGCGAAGGCAACCTAGATCTTCAGTATCCTTGGCTCGAAACATTGCAAGAAAGAAATGTATTCCAGCGTCAGCCACTGGGGGTCAGCTTTGGTATCTTTGAAGACTTGAAGTTTTGTACCAAGAGCGTTGTTGACTCGCACTTTCTTATACGACGTAATTTTTCCCCTTGTAAACAGCTAATACACTGTCACATCCTGTGAAGGCGTATATTTGTAAGAGTACACCTTTCAGGTTACAGTACAATATACCTCTGGTCGCAGTGCTAGGCTTACTGAGCCCCCCTACAAATGTCATAAAGTCAAGAGGGCACCTTAGATGTCCCCAATGCCTCTCTGAGAATCTGAAATACTATACTATTTCCTGTTTATTGATTTTCTTTGGTACTATCAATTTTAATTTGTTCTCGGTGGTGCGTGAACATTCAATAAAACTAGCAAGTCAGTGTCGTCGTAGTTTGTATGTGCACTTTAAAGAGCTAAACAAGGCTTATTTTGTTTTTAGAGTTAGCTAGAAATTCACTTTGATTGATATTTACACGAATTAAGTTCTCTACTTTCACCTCAATGTTCGTAGATGAAAGTGATTTGCGTAAATGTTCATCTTTTGTGTTTTCTTGGTGGTATCCATCAAAAATAACAGTTGCTGGCCTATAACGAGAAGTTTTAGTTATGTAATTTGTGTATTACTCGCAAATATGTTGATGTCGAATACATTTCTATGAATTTGGGATTATTGATAGGTTTCATTTGAATCTGGAAGCAAAACGGTCACTATTGAACATTTGCTTTCCTTTCCTCATCAAGCTAGATTCTTCGAAGAGAGATGGAGGATAAGCATATCCTAGATCACAGTTTAAAAAAATTCCGAGTAATCCGAGTCACTCATCACTTCTTACTTTGCATACCATCCGATGTAAAAGAGTGTTTGGGTTCGCACAATGCAGTGTTGTTATAAAATGTTATAGACTTGGTTATAGAGGGACTTAAAAGATAACTTTCTTTTTAAGTGTATGTCATTGAATGTTTTGCTCTCAATCTTTTTCGATGCTAATGTTTCAATTTCAAATGCTTTATCATAGCTGATGTTTGTTGAAACTATTTGGAACTCGTTTATTTTATTTTAGCATTAAATTGGATTTAATTAGCTGGTTTAATTTTTAAAGTTGTTTAAGCAAATTGTTAATTTTGCGCTTTAAAAAAAATATTTTTGATACTTATTGGAGACTGTGTATGTTGGAGCATATTATACTGCACTGGAGAATTCTACCGTGTAGAGGAAACATGGTGCACCTTAAATCCTTCGAAAGGACGACTCGTTTAATGATGCATCCATTTCCTTATTACTTATATAGTCTTACAGCTTTATATTAATTATTACCATTGTTACAGTTTATTTCAGATTTGCATTGTTGCCCGAATCAAATTTGAAATGTAATTTTTGGTCAAATATAACAATGGTTGAATGGAATTTATGCGATACCATTGTTTAGTTTTTTTTTCGATTCCTTTTTCATTGTTACCCTGTTCTTACAGGCAACAATGGTTAATATTTAACAATTATTAAAATTTTTATTTTTTTTCTTGCATCTGCTTAAACAAAAATAGGGTTGGTAAAAGCTCGAAGGCTCCAGTGAGACGTTAATTCAACTCAACTTATTTGAATATCTGGATTATACAGTACATTTATGTCCATTCAATTTATCGAGCAATTAATAAATAATGAATTTAGATTATTATCTCAGCAAACACACCTCATTTTTAAAATAATTTAAAATTTAATATTTTTTAATAAATTTTAAAAATCCATGCCAATTATACCTTTACATATACATACGAATACATACATTAATACACCACATAATATTAATACATAATATTACATATTTTTATATATATGTTAACTATTTTACAAGACACATAATTTAAACAGAATTTACATTATTTTAACATTAAATTGAATTTAATTAGCTGGTTTAAGTTTTAAAGTTGTTTAAGCCACTTGTTAATGTGCTTTTAAAAAAAAACATTCTTTTTTTGAGTTACATTATATTAAGAAAGATAAGATATCGTAAGAAGATAAATAGAAAAATTAAAAACGAAAAATACACTGGACATATTGTTGCGGATGCCGAACCCGGGATTTGAACCCAGCCCCAATTGCTCTCTAGCGAGTGTCTAAGCAACTAGACCAACTGGGCGGCGAAAGCAATAGATAATTTAGGTTTTAAATTCTAATTTAGGCCTGTTCAATTCTAACCGTTTGTGGTGCTTCTTATCCTCTATTAGACTAAATAATAATGCAACAATATTTCTTTTAAATAAAGTTTGTGTTTAGATTGTAGTTAAAATTTCTTTTTTACCAAAAATCTGAAAAATGTCGCCAAAATGCTACTTTTACACCCATTGTATCTCTGTAACAGTTCACTTTACAACAATAATGTAGATCCCCCCCCCCCCCCCTCTGCAGCTTTTGAGAAGGTGGTGAGGTTGTCCTTTCTTCAATGGGCTTATCACTAGCCTACCATCGGTCACTAAAACACATTTTCTTTTACAAAACACAGTGCAAAAGATTTAACATTGAAAATTTCAAATTTTTGCTAAACATTTGAAAAAGTTCGCCAAAATGCTTCTTTTAACCCGTTGTAACTCTAGAACCGTTCCCTTTACAACAATAATGTAAATAGTCATTTTGTTTGTTATTTTATGTAGAATATTTTTGTAATTGAACTTTTTGCTCTAAATTGCATATTTTTCGAAATATTCAAGAAAAACTGAAAAAAATACCAATTTTTGAACTTTAACCCCCCCTCCCCCCAAAACCCGACACTCAAAATGGTGAGACTTTTTACCAAACAATATGTAGGCTGTATAGAACAATTTGGACCTGGAATGAAACTTTTACTTTGGATGTCCGGGTTAGGCCTTTTTTTGGACTAATTGCACCGTACTAATTGACTTTTTGTTGCTGGTTCTGTGGTTGTGTATAAATATGAAGTTTTTGACTTATGCACTGTGTATAAGAGATTTCAACTGAACACTATTTTAGAATATGACTGTATTCATACAGTATGTTAATCGAACCACAAATAAACAAGTTGACAAAATAAACAAAGAAAAAATGATAATCCCTTCTAATGTTAAATCGGGGGAATTTTTACTTCAGAGTGCATTTAATCACCTTGCATTTCCAACATTTTATTCTTCGATTGTTGAATTGTAAAAATTATACACTTGATTAAATTTTTTTGTAAAAAAAAATAAAGTAAGGTTATTATATGCTTCAATTTATAAATAATAACTATAAAAATTTTGCTCAAATTAGGAGTTATTTTAAATTTTATAAATCCATCTCAAAATTAAATCAGAATACTTTTTTAATAAAAAAAATCTATGATTAGACTGTAAAAAATGCTCTGTACTTAAACTCCTTAAATTACGAAAACTTAAATTATTATTTTACATATAATTTTGTATTTTTAAAAGTATATTGTTTTTTTTTTACTAAAGCAACTATAACTAGTAGATGCATATGAACTTACCAAATTTCATTAGTGCTACTAACCAAAATATCTAAGGTAGCACAAGACGTCGAGAAATGGTCATAAACCTAAATACGTTATCACCCTATTGTCATTTTCGTGTTAATGACGTCTTTAAAACTCAATAAATGTGATGTCTCCATTTGGATGGTTAAATAAATAATTTTGTTCATAATTCAATAAATAATTTTGTTCAAATAAAATTATCATCATTAATGAGTCAAAATGACGTTTGTTTGTTTCAATATTAAGATGATGTTCATAACGTCAATAACGCGTCTTTTTGATGTAATACTCTCGACATCATTAATAAATAAATGTTTCTAACGTCTAAATGGAGATATTTTAGTTGTTATAGGTTCGATATTGTTATGTTATTAGAAGACTTACGTCGGACGTTCCAAAGACGATTTAAGACGTTTTTCGACTTTTTGTGCTATCTTTGTTAATCGTTTTTGAAGTCAAGCTTTCAAACCTTGTGATAAACTATTGAAAGGCTTCATATCAAGCCATAAAAAATAAGCATATCTTCATTAAAATTAATAGGATCCTTATGCGTTGACCAAATTACAAAAGCATTTCTGGGACAAAGTATATTTTTTATTGACAATACAATTATTCAAGTTGTTCTTCAAAATTATTTTATCATGTTCAAAGGAAAATTTCTGTATATTGTTGAATGAAGATTGATTCTATTGTAATTAAGTTCCTCACTTTTCTTGAAATAATCGAAATTCGTTGACACATATGAATATTATTTCCTTCTTGTTATGTAAATGTGAATATTTTTGTACAGTATAGAGATTGTTGTGCCATACTTATGTATGTATTTATGTGTATAACAATATATTTGAATAAAATTCCTGTAGACTACAACATTTTTATTTGTCGTATTCTTTCTATATCACAATTGAAGAGCTTACTGGAAGAACATGCTAAGTGACATTTTTTAATATAATGGTGATTTTTGTGTCAATGAACATATTACTAACTTCTTTAACGGTAACAAATTTTAAATTTTTTCATAATCTTCAAATTTAGTACATATTTTAAAGTTTACAAAATCCGTTTTCAACAGATCTGAGTGCAAACAATAACTTTAAAGAGGATTTTCTCGTTTTCACTCTTTTGTCACTTTGCACGTTTTTCTACGAAGCTCTTCAATTTCAGGACAGACACAATTATCGATTATTTTTTACTTGAAATTTCCTTTTCTCTTTTTTTTCTAAATTAATAAACATTAACTTATAAAACTTAACCTGCACAAAGCATGCATGCATAAGCAATCATTTTTTAGGAAAATTAATAAATAAGTAAAAGAAGAATACAAGTTGATGAGTTTTGCATTCTGTTGAAGTTTAATAAATCATTTTCAGTTTTGAAATACGTCTCATAAAAAATTAATATAGAAATTAAGTTTTTTGTCATGCTTAAATAGTTTGATCAAATTATTGATATTGGTGTTATACTTCTAAAAAACATATCGCTTAACTAAGGACATTGGACTCAGACTTTGAAATAAGTATAATTTTAATAACGTTTAAATGTTATTATTACTTGAAATCGAAAAATTATATGTATCACTTACACATTTCAGAGATTCCTCAATGGAGCATACTTTTTTTTTATTCATATCATTTTTGACACATTTATCAATCTTAAGTTTTGTCATTTTTTAAAAAAAGTAATCAAATAAAATATTTGTATTAAAATATCATTTACTTATGATTATACTTATCGGAAACAATTTTACTCTTATATTAATTATAAATGGAAATAAAACTTACTTCAAACATACTAAAACTTTTCAAAATCTTACAAGTTTTTAAAAGTTCCTAAATCTGAGGAAATATAGCTACTGCAATGATCAAGTGTTTTTTTTTTTAATTTTATTTATTTAAAATACTGTTGCATCATTTCTCATATACCAATTGATATACGTATCTTACAATATTTGCCATTGCTTTACAGAAATGTATCAAATGTGAAATACATGAAAAAATATAGATATATGCGTAGTAGTTAGTAGTGATAATTAATGAAATGTGTTTTAAAATGGAATTCATGTTTTTAGATTTTTAGAGTTGCCACATGCCCAAATTACATCTACAATGAACCAAACACAAGATCTATTCATCTTTTTTTTTTTTAAAGTTTTTATACATCTTGCCAGGTTATCACAAAGGAAACATCGACCGCTACAACCCGGGACCTCTTTTGTTATACGAGGTCGTGATTCTGAGCCATACACTTACAAAAGGGTTCGTAAGAGTGCACTTAAAACGAGCCCCTCTAAATGGGCCTCCTAAACTTAATATTATTTTTTTTTTATCTAAAACACCTTTTGTAATGAAAATTAACAATAGCTTTCCTCCCATGTATGACACTTATACAGTTCTATTCGTCATTATTATTATTTTTTGCGTTAGGCCCCTGTAAAAAGTTGGTTGTTAGGTAGACATATATTTTCAGGCTTGTGTGCTTGGTTAGAGACCCGCTTATAGTTATTAACCTTCGTCACAAGTAAGACAGACACAACAACCACATACGCCAGATGCTGTCATCATCTATCGCGCGCGTTCTCCACAATTCGGACATGTTCCTGAAGGGGAGGGAAATAGTCTCCAGGGACCTATACCCGTGGGAAACTGCCCACACAACTTTCGGACCCAACAGATTTAACGAGCACGTACTCCGCATAGACTCGACAAACACAAACATCCATGCCTTATCGGGATTCGAGCCTGTGCCCAGAAGCTCCAAAGACTAGCATCCTAAACATTGCACCGCCGGGTCAGCAAACTTAATGTAGGAACTAAAATAAATATTGCATGTTTGCATTCGATTTCAAACTGTTGACAAATACATGCTCCATTAAGTGGAACGTTTACAGCACGAGGAATTCAAAGATACGCTACTTGTTATGCATTCGTGTTTATGGTGATGTTACGTGAGTAAAGGTGATGATTATCAACAAAAAAATCCTTATTTCAAGTTACAATATAAGGATAGCTGTTTATTCATCGGATGCATGAAAAAATTTAACACATCTTTTATTTAAACTTAAGGTAGGCGAATACCCAAAATTTCCCAAAATTCTAATATTTTTACTATTGCTTTAATCTTTTTTCCAAATTTGGCATAGTGATTTCAAATATAATGAATAATACTATTTAGGCGTTTGTTTTTATTTAAATGTAATTTATTTATTTTAAACGGTGTTTTTCTACTAAAAAAAGAGGTTTACGCCAACAAGTCTACCACATTGAATTTTCATCCTATGAACATTTATTATGTGTTAAATTCTTCGTTTTAAACTGATACATGCAATGACTCTCTAGAGTTACATACCAATTACAAGAACAAAAGTTATTAAGAAAAATGTTATAAATTACCCACAAAAAAAAAAGGATTTTTTTCGATTAACTTACACTTGGACATTTTTTTTAAAAAAAAAACTTGTATACTTACACCAGATGTTAGAGGTTCATGGCACAGATATATATTGAAATAGCATCTGTGAAAAATTTCAGGTAAATTAATGTAAAACTTTTTATGCTAGAAGTGTTGGCGTAAACCCCCTTTTTTAGTTGAAAAACACCGTTTAAAATAAATCAATTATATTTAAATAAAAAAAATTGCCCCAAATGCATTGTTCATTATATTTGAAATCACTATGCCAAATTTGGAAATGATTAAAGTAATAATAAAAATTTTAGAATTTTGGGTATTCGCCTACCTTAAACTCTTTTAATTTAATGATTTTACTGATTTTTTAATGGGGAATGGGTGCGCTGGACCGCGGGTCTCCAAACTATAGTGTTTCAGTGTTAATCCATTGGAAAAATTGTTTTCTTTGCCACATTTCTCCGGATGGATTGAATATATTTACAAACGGTTTTTTTTTTAATGATAAATGTATATAACTTACAGATCTCTATAATCCGACTTTTTGAAATTGTTCCTAATAAGTTGTGTAAAATTATTTATTAAATGTTTAAAAAAAATTTACCAATTTCAAAAATGGGATTGTCCGGACCTGTAAGTCAGCTACATTTATCACATAAAAAAAACCGTTTATAAAAATATTCCTTACAGCCGGAGAAATGTGGCAAAGAAAATATTTTTTTTCTCTATTGGATTAACACTGAGTCACTTTGCTTTGGAGGCGCACCGAAATTAATAAACGCGACTGCGTATACTTAACTAAATGTATAACAATTTAATTTTTAATCAAATAGTACGAATTTAATTTAAATGAAATATTGAAGAATATTTATTGTATTTTCGTTTATAAGCATTTGTTTATTTCTTTGACACATGTTAATAAAGAAAATCAACAACTAATGTAATAATAATGTGACGTTTTGGTGTTGTAAAACAAAACCTCATATGACACCCCCCCCCCTTTCGCAAATTTAAAAATGAGAAATGAAACAGTTGCTAGCTAAAGGGCCAATATCGTACTCTACATTCTCCCCCAGAATGATCTATGGAATTTTAAACAAATGTAACAACATAATTCTTTTCAACCTGACACTGACGTTCACAAATTCGCTCTTTTTGAAATTCGCAGTAACATCCTCATAGGACGTCACATGGTTAAGGACACAGGCTTGCTATTGTCTAACTTTATCGATTGAACATCAAATCAAAGGAAGACTGATTTTTAAACCCGAAAAAAAAAACTTTGCTAAAAACTGGTTCTATTGTTGTCTGAACTCTTCACCGACAACCGGTGTAGGAAAAGAAAGTTGCCTTTGGCAGCTTTTGTAGAATAAAATTAAACCTGTAATATATTTTCATTGCTATAGAAAAATCTTGTTCTTAAGTTTGCTTCTCACAAATCATGTTTTATTAGAATTACTAAAACTATAAAAAATATTCTAAAAATTTGTTGGATTCAATGTAGGATGTACCTTATAGTTTTATCTATATTATTCTATTATAGTTTTATCTATATTACTCTTTTTATCCCTCTATATTATTCTAGTTATTTATTTATATTATCTAATCTATAATTCGCGTATTATAGTTTTTATTGTTATCAAACTTAAGCTTTCAAAAATAATTTTTTAAATATTAATATTGACGAAATAAGAGATATACTTGTTGAAAAATTAAAGTACTAAAATTGAAATAAAAAAAAGGTTTGATAATCTAAATACCATAGATTTCGGAGTGGGCTTTAGATATGAGAGAAGATAGCAAAAAATACGTTTGTTGTTGGAAGGTTTAACTGCTAAAGAATACTTTTCCTTTTAACGACTAAAATAGATAACTTTGCATTTAAATAAAATTCAACTATAATACCAAATACTTTTAGAATATAGATGACATTCAACTAAAATTAGACCCAACCAACTTATTGCGATAAAAATAGCAATGATTATCAAACTCTTACTATAGAAAAGTAAACATATAATAAAAGCACTTATAAATATATATTTTTTTAAAAATTTCAATGGAATTTTAAACTTCTCGTAAAGCTCTTCGATAGTGAAAAGAAATGAAAAAAGTACGTTAAAAACTTCTATACTTCAGCTTACAGAAATAGCTATGGATCGCCAACGGTCGTCACTATTGTTAAACGGAGATAAACATTTCGTACGTGCCTTGTTTTATAACGCTATTTTTTTACACGCCAGTTTCTTTTTCAGTACGTGATCAAGTTTTGATGATTTGTTGTCTTGAAAAGTAAGCTGTCAAAATAGATAGATGAAAATTTTTGTGTAGTTTTCTTTTTAACTTAAATTTCTGTAAAACTAACGTGTTAACTAATTTTATGTTAAGTTTCTTGTACACAAATTTGAAATGCATTCCTATACTCCTTATTAGTTTAATCCCTTCAAACATGTTGCGAGAAATTAACTTTTTTTTATAATTTTCACGATCACAATAAATCAATCACAATAAAGTAAAACTTTAACGTTTTACATTTGTTGCGAAGTACGTAAATATAGTAGAATTTAAGGTTCTGAGCGGAAAATACACATATCTTGTGCGTAACAATTGAACAAGCGTAATTTGACAGGATTTTTATGTAATTTATAGTACATTATAAATTTTTATTGCAAAATGTTTTATATATTTATGACTTAAAAAAGCGTTTTTTACCAAAACCTCAGAAAATCCTTAGGACTTCATCCTTTTTATATAAATAAAGGATTGTTACTTGTCGGTTGCATCGGTTTGTTGCTTTGAAAAAGCTTGAACATTCTGGTTTTTAATGAAAAAACTAGTTTTAAGATAAATTGTAATATGAAGTTGTAAAAAAAAATTCGCTAAAGGTCCACGAACGAGTTCTTCTGAAGTGAAAATATGTTCTAAAAACTCTTTAAAAAAACTTAATTTAGTTGGACATATTTATGAAAATCGATTTGTGTGGTTAGTTCCAAAAATATTAACGTGTCTTGGAAATATTAACTTGGCTTTTTGGAAAAATTCTTTTTGAATATAATTAAGCTTTCATAAAAGCTTCTGAAAATTGTGTTAGTGTATTATATATACCTTTTGCAATCAAAAACTTCACAAAAAAGAACTACCATGAAAAGATACTATTTATTCCAAAAAAGAAAAGCTACAATTTCTTCTACCATCTTTTCACTGAAGCTGTTTTTGAAAATAGAACAAAAGGGAATCTACTTTATGAATATATTTACCAGAAGATATTAAATAAACTTTCTACAATGTGTTACAATGGAACTGAAATGAAATAAAAGTTAAATACACAGAGAGATAGAGAGCGGGCACGTGATACGTCACTCAACCGCGCTTGGTTGACTTCCAGCAGTGGAAGCGTCAAGTTTAATCTGCTTCCGCGATATCAGAACATTTTACATTGTCAGCAGTATTTTTTTTTATCAAATATTTTCATTACCTAGAGGGTTTTTATCAAAAGTACATGTTTGTCGACATAAGTTTAAAAAATGCATGATTACAAATAAAGGTATTTTAAAAGGGTATTTTAAATGTATAAAATAATATAAAATATATAATAATATAAGAAATATAGGTAGTTAGCGTGAATTATCGTTCCACAAAAAAGCTACACGAGGACTATAATTAAGGGGACACAGTACCTCAAAAATGGCAAAAATTGCGATTTTTTATTTGCTAAAATTAAAGTTTGGAATATTCTAAATAAGTCTAGCATTTAAAAGTGTAACTATATTTTTAAAAAAGTTATTCCACTTTTTATGCGGAAAGGTAGGATAAAAATGCAAACGACTGAAAACTTTAAAGGTGTTTTTCATGGGGTTCATTTTTCCTTGATGACAAGTTTTTCAAAACGCTAAGGCTTTTTTAATCATTTATGAAAGTCTAAGAAATTTTATATGCAGTCAGTCAAATATGTTAACATTAAGAATTATCATTAAAATTGTTTTCAAAAGTAATCCTTTAAAAAAAATACTAAAGTTAAAAATTTTCAAATATGGTTAGTTAATTCGGGATTTTCTAGATAAATGTTTCTTATTAAGCAAATACCGAAGATAAATCAAATTTGGATACCAATTCCTATGTAAAACAGTTTAAAGTACATGAGAAAAAATTGGGTCAAAATATTTGTATTTAAAAAAAGCCCTAGCAATTTAAAAGTTCAAAAAAATATATATCTTTAAAAATAAAATTAATTTTTAATATTTTTTGTCATATATTGTTTTTAAACACAGATTAAACTATCAAAACATCAATTGTTTTGTTAATATGTCAAAATAAAAGATTTTTGCTACAGTGGTACCGTATCCCCTTCATATAACATTATTTCCTTCCTAGAACAGTTAATTCCGGAACCAAATATTACGTTGGTTGGTAGTTGGTTGGCTATAATAGAATCTATTTGACTCTTTTTTCAGTTAATTTTTAAATATTATCAGCTGTTGTCAGTAAAGTGTTAGGAATTTCGTGGAAAGGGAAATACACTAGATTTTCATATAAAATTGTTTCAGTTCCTGAATGACAACAAAAATGTTGAATGAAAAGGACTTCATCCTCGAGTCTATACCAAAACCGACCTTAAGTTTGCAGTATACAAATGTTCTACGAGAAAAAGGGTAAATAGTTCTCATTTTTGAGTGCGAGAATCGAATACAAAAAGGTATTTCACACTCAATAAACAAATTTATTTGTTATTTGAAGACATAAATTTATTATTTTTATTAGTTAAGCTTCAGTTAGAGTGTTATTTTAATTATTTTTTTCCTCCGATTTTGACGTAACAGGGCGCACGAATATCAGGGTCGAAAGGAGCAGCCAATCAGAGTACGCTAAGTTGCGGCGCCAGCCGGGTTGTTTACCCAGTTTGCCCGCTCAGTACATTTCTCTGCTGCAAACTTAAGCTCGGTTTTGGTATAGATCGGCTAATCAATGTCACTTAGAGCACCGATCGAAGGAAAAGCAGGAATGAAAGACGGAAAAACTTACATCACCTGAAACAATTCATTGTCAATGTCTTTGTTAACCCAACGTCATTGAAAGTTTAAAAAAATGATTTATAATGTAATAGTTTGAAAGAATATTAAACTTGATTAGTATAAAGGAATATATTAACCGTCTAATGCATACTGTTGCCATATGGCAACAAGTAACATAATCCACTTTATTCTATTAAAGTAGAGCTCTCTCTCTCAACAAATCTGTGTTTTTTTCATTATATTACATTCCTTTTTGAAGTTTTAGTTACTAATAACAATAATAGATAACAGTAGTAAAAGTGTATTCAAAATGAAAGAGTGAAGTTATTTACTGTCGTGAAATTACGTCTTTGGCAGTATTCGAAGTATAATAATATCAGTACTATATAAATAAAAAAAATTAGTTTGAAAGAATAATTATAGTCCAAGAGGGTAATTTTAAAATATATTTAGTTGTTGCCTAGTCATCATTTTATCAAAATTGCAATTTTGTGGGCATGGCAAAAGTTTTAGAAATTGAAATTATTTAAATTCCAATGCGGTTAATTTTTTTTCAGTATTTTCCCCATAATGTATGAGTATTAAAGATACAAATATATTTTTTCGGGATGAAAAACAGTTTATGCATTACAGGGTAAAGAAACAGGAAAATAATAAACTGGAAAATAAAAATAATAAATAAAGAAATAGAAGATCATGATTAGTTGCTCGGTCCATTGAAAGTTTATGCTTGTTATGAAGAACCAGTATCTTTAAACGGACAGAATACTTTTTTTTAATCACCGGAAACAAAACACATAGTTGTTGTCGAAGCCAACCAAGCAAAACTCCTCCAACTGTACCTACAACAATCCACTAACTTCTTATTGTGAGAAGCTCAATGCCGCTGGTTTCAAACAACAAACCAAACATATAATCAACGCTACTGAGTTTCCCCATAATCACACTGCTGATCAACCGTTGAAGTGAAGCATTAACACTTCACCTCCACTTTGAGAAAATTTAATTTTTTTTTAAATCACCTTATTTAAGTTGTTAAGATTAAGACAATGAATCAAGAGAAACCGTTAGGAGGAAGTAATTTTTTATCAATGAATGCATTAAATCCGTTGCACTCTGCAAATAAATCCGTTTAATTTGCGATTTTGAACCGGCAACTGAGTTGCCAGGACGAAATAGTAAAATATGCAACAACTTTCTGGAATATGGTAAATTCCACTTAAAATACGGTTTTGTCCAGAAGGTATTATACACTACGTCAAATGTTTTTTTTTGTTACTGAACCCTAAATGTTTTATAAGTTACTTTCCTTACCTCTTACCTTGTTTGCAAATTAAACAATGCATTGAAATTTTCAATGAATATCATATTTATTATTATTTTAAGTACTCTTCTATACAGTTGAAATTATTGGAATACTTGTGCTTTGTAATTGAATTATAGTTTTTGCAAACAATTTTATCAAAATATAATGAAAGATACAGCATTCTATAAAAGGAAACTATAGCGTGATTGACAAGTGTTATACTTAAAGTTTGGCACTTTCTTTGAAAGGGTAAATATCTAATTAATACACAAATATTTAATGAAAAGTTGCTGAAATAAACAAACGTAATGTTAAAATGTTTGTCCAGTATAAATGCATTTTTTTTCCAGTAAATAGACTGAAAACCATTTGTACACTGTTAAAAATAATAGTTCAAGGTTGAACCAAAATATGGTTCAAATTTGCTGCAACCATCTTTTGGAACTACATTTCACCATATATTGGTGAAACCGCGGGCACCAACTTTTGGTGCGAGGTCGAACCAAGTTTCGCGTTTTCGTTTCCCCATATTTTGGCGAGAGGTTGAACCAAGTTTTGCGTTTTCGTTTCCCCATATTTTGGCGAGAGGTTGAACCAAGTTTCGCGTTTTCGTTTCCCCATATTTTGGCGAGAGGTTGAACCAAGTTTTGCGTTTTCGTTTCCCCATATTTTGGCGAGAGGTTGAACCAAATTTCTCGTTTTCGTTTCCCCATATTTTGGTGAGAGGTTGAACCAAATTTAACGTTTTAGTTTCTCCATTATTTGGTAAGAGATTAAAACCAAATATTACGTTTTTATTACTCCAAATGTCAGAGAAAACTTGAACCACAAATTTTCGCAAATTCGTTACTCTAATTCTTAGAAAGTTTGTGAACTTTCTAAGAATTAGAGTTACGAATTTGCGGATTAAGTTTTCTCTAACATTAGGAGTAATAAAAACGTAACATTTGGTTTTAATCTCTTAATCTTTGAGTTGAGTTTAAAGATTATATCATATATATCATGCATTTTTAATGGTGGCAATTCAGAAAATTGTGTTTTCTGTAAGTTTACAGTTACAATGTTTAGTTACAGGACTTTAATTTAAAAATAGTTTACTGAAAAGTAAAAAAAAAGAACTAAGTAAAGCCTTTTCTTAAATGATGACACTGTTTTTGCCTTTTCTAACACAAAAATAATTCTTTTTATTTAAAAATGAACTTATTTTAACTATAATTAAGTTTTTAAATGCTTAGAGTTTTAATGACTTAGAAATTAAAATCTATATTTACCTATGGTTCCCCAAATTGTAATATTGACCATGTAAATTCTTCATTTACTACTTCATCAAACCTAACACAACGCCTTTGAAATAAAAGTAATATTCTACAATACACAGTATAAAACAGTAATACCAAAACTTAGTTTTTATTAACAACAAATTACACATATTAAGAAATAGCCATTTATATCCTATCCTTAGGTTATCTTGATAACAACTGGTAGGCTAGCAATAGATTCTCCTCTTGGCTTTAGGTTGAGACTAAATCCTGAAAAACAAACAAAATTGTTAGAATACAATGATAATATGTGACTAAATTATGAGCTACATGCAATATAATTGTGATAATTTGGGACCAAACATGCAAGCTTCATTAGTGCTAAATAGGTTCTAGGGCTGACCGATGGGGAAAAAATCAATTGGCCGATGGGCCGATTATGATAGTATAAATAAAATACAAAATTTAGTAATCTCAGGTGTAAAAAAAAAGATTTGCATTAGTTGCAATCATCATCTTTCTAACTTAAAAGTACAATAAAATACCTAAACTTTGATTGACCGATATCTGTCTTGAAGTGGAACAAATATATCTTATTGAGGCCAACTAGGCTACGAGGCCTTCAAGTTTGGAATACCTATGTTTTGCAAGGCCGATTTTTCTGTATGTTAAAATTGGCACCGATTGCTGTTTTTTAAACAATCAACGCTGATGACTCAGATTCTACTAGGTACACATGTATAGAAGCATGAAACTTGCATTCCATGACTTGTTGGTGTATCAGTGGCCATTATTAGGTTATGGCCATTATAAGTGACTATATAGTTTTTGAAAATCCCAAGTTATACCCACATACATGAAAAACTCATATTAAACTCATTTATGTGTTATGTATTAAAATAATAAAATTTCACATATATCCAGGAACAACCAGGATCTTTGAAAGCAAGACCTAGGTTTTTTGGGGCAAAATGAAACTTCTTAGCTAAATGTAAACATTCTTTTGGAGATAAAGTTCGAGGACTAATTTTTATTTAGTTATTCTATATAGAACTTACACTTATAGGACAGATGCCTAAGTGTGCACATTTTTATTAGTTATGAAAATTACATGGAGAAAAATCTGTATGATTAAGTTGTGTAAGGTATTAATTAGGAAGAAATGTACTATGTAAATATGAAATGCGCACGAGGATGGGATTCAACAAGTAGGAACAGAAGTTAATTTTTTAATATGGAAAACAAAGAAATAACGTTAATAACTAATAAAATGTGCCCCATTTTGAAATCCTATGATTTTCAGGAAGTTTCCAACTGAAAAAGTAGATGGACCACAAAGTAGGATTTTCCCAAATTTCATATATCGGATAACTATTGAAAAATAGGTTGTTTTGATGTACAAAAGTTTAATATGGAAATAAATGCTGATTTGGCGCTTTCATTTAAATGACTCAAGTTGTTATATTTTATGTGGAAGCTGTGTGTTCATATAGTAGGGGAACCAGGGACACATGACCGAAATTGTAGCTTTTGGCTTGTAACCTTTTAAAAACACTTTATGGATTTGCAAATGCAGGCAATTCTTACTAATATAAGTATTACTCTATATAATAGTATTCTTCTGAAGCCTTAAAACTGCAACATAAGTAAAATATAAATTATTTAAAGTTTTAGTTTTGGGTCAAGTATCCCAATACATAGATTTGGTTAAAAATACACCTTACATGAACTATGTATGACTTATGACATTGGAGGGGGGCTCTGTTAGAGCCAAGCACTGCGACCAGGGGTCTATTGTACTGTCCCCAAGAAATAAATCCCTCTCTCCTATAAGAAGAGCCCTGTTGCCGAAGCAAAATTCAGCAAGGATCTGATTGGAATATCCTGGAGTTCCCAGGGCTCAAGCAAATGTTGCCCCAAATGCTCAAATCTGTGCGCTGCATAATTTTCGCAATCACAGAGAATGTGAGCGGCCGTTTCGTCCTTGTCTCTACAGCCACTGCAGGTGGGGTCATCGAGGACCCTCATAAGGGTAAGATGCCTTTTAAGGGTGCAGTGACCAGTGAGTAAACCTACGGCCCTGCGTATACCGTTACGGCCAAGCCCGAGAAGCTCTTTGTGACGGGAGCTGGTTCAACCCGAGTTAAGTTCCCTGGCTTGTCTTTGATTGGTGAGTCGACGCCAATCGGTGTACTGTTGATCCCTGAAAATGGATAGGACAGTACCTCTGATAATATCATTGGAAAAACCCAGAGCTGGCTCTGGACCGACAAATAAGGACTTATGCCACATAGGTTATCCCACACATATCCACATTAAATTCAAAAGCTCAAAACTTTCTCTAACCCTTTCAGTCCCAAAAATTTACTACACTACAGAAACATCTGATATTCACAAAATAAGCTTATTTTAGGTCAAATATACGAGTTCCATAAGAAAAAAAATTCATTTAAATTTTTTATATGGTTTTTGAAACAATGCCAAAAATTTTCAACTGTGAAAAAATACAAAATTAAAAAATATATATTAAATAAAAACACTTTGAGTCATATATTTTAAGGTATCTGAGCATATTATTAAAAAAAAATTAGTAATTATTTTAACCGAAATAGTTTAAATTGTGTTTTAAATATGTGGAACTGAAGTGAATTTATAAAAATTGATGTGAAACGCTTGTTGGCTATTTTCTAAATAAAAAAAATAGTAGTTCTGACTTCTATTGAGATTAATGTAAAGTATTGTCTATAGAACAAAGTGTGAAGAATCGAATGATGTGTGTTTGGATGTTATAACGCGACATAAACATTTTGGAAAAAATATTGAAAGTGATGATGCCAAATGGCATCACTGGGACTGAAAGGGTTAAACAAAATATAAGGTCAATATTTCTTTTTAGTTTAATTATAAGTGGTCTAATGTTATATATTGCAAACTTTCAGATTTTTAGAATGATATCCAAAGTTACAAGAGCTGTTTATCACACTTACCCCCAATCACACTTACCCCACCAATGTTTTTTTTTAAGTGGGTCGAATTTCTACATTTGATTGTCGTAGGATTTCCAAGTTTCGCAACTCGCAGTGCAGACAATTTCGTACCGTCTGCAAAGGCTGGACTGCCAAAAGACAGTCTCATTGGAATTTTTTTAGTATATTTAGAAAAAATAATAGTCACCTCTATAATCTTCTACTCAGGCTTAGGCTGGAATCCATGGCAGAAACTTCTATGTAGGAGAATCTGCATGTTGGTGAGCAGCTACAGCAATTTTGATGTCTGACAAAAAATGAATGTAGAAATTAGTAAATCAGAATGCTACTATAATATTATATTTAAAACTAGGGGGCAAAGCCCGCAATTCCTATTTGTTTGTTCTGCAAACAAACATGCAAGACTAATATGAGGATACTGCTAATGCAGGAATGCTTATCTATACAATCTGGCTAGTTTCCGTGGGACTGCTCCAGGGCAACATGCCATCACGTACCTCTAGCGCTAAGCAACGATCTCTACTAAAGCCACGGGATGCAACCTGAAGCAGCCCCAGCACAAGAGAAGTACACCGCCACACTTACTTTCAGCGTTTCTGATTGTCTCGGCAATTACTACACTTGACCCTACCAATGCTTTTTTTTTTAAGTGGGCCGAGTTTTTACATTTGATTGTCGAAGGATTTCCAAGTTTCGCAACTCGCAGTGCAGACAATTTCGTACCGTCTGCAAAGGCTGGACTGCCAAAAGACAGTCTCGTTGGAATTTTTTTAGTATATTTAGAAAAAATAATAGTCACCTCTATAATCTTCTACTCAGGCTTAGGCTGGAATCCATGGCAGAAACTTCTATGTAGGAGAATCTGCATGTTGGTGAGCAGCTACAGCAATTTTGGTGTCTGACAAAAAATGAATGTAGAAATTAGTAAATCAGAATGCTACTATAATATTATATTTAAAACTAGGGGGCAAAGCCCTTTGCTCGCTACCCCTCGTCAACCCCAGGGAATTGCTACACAATTCCTATTTGTTTGTTCTGCAAACAAACATGCAAGAGTAATATGAGAATACAGCTAATGCAGGAATGCTCATCTATACAATCTGGCTAGTTTCCGTGGGACTGCTCCAGGGCATCACGCCATCACGTAGCTCTAGCGCTAAGCAACGATCTCTACTAAAGCCACGGGACGCAACCTGAAGCAGCCCCAGCACAAAAGAAGTACACCGCCACACTTACTTTCAGCGTTTCTGATTGTCTAAAGCCGCGTAAGTCAAGTTGCTTTCAAGCGTCCGACAAGTACAATTTTATATTTCATAGAGAAATGGGAACAGTTATGATATAATGGCCGTTCTTAATTTGGAGATTTGCATTACACTGGCAACAATATATGGAATGTTAACCCAAATATGGTAAGTATTCCACATCATATATATTTTCTACAACTCGAAAGGTATAGCAACACTACGTTAAATTTTCAAGCTCAGCAATAAACAGACCGGCCATTATATCATAGCTGCATACAAAAGTTCATGTTAGTCAACCTGCACATGAATTACTATGTCATAAAGGTGCACAAGTCCACCAAAAGCCCTTCACTCAAATGGTGAAAAGAAAGAAAAAAAACAGTAGAAAGTTCTCTAATAATATTCATCCTGTTTTTCATTTAGCAATTGATATACCAGTAATTTTTAAAATACCAGTAACTAATATAATATCTGGACAGACAAGCTATTAATCGTTTAAGTCAATAGGAAAAAGTATAATTTTTAACAAAATATCAGACTCAATGCTTATTAACAAGTAGAGCTCAACCGATGGCACTTATGAGCCGATGCCAATTGTTCAAAAATACCATCGGTCGAATATTTTTATCATATTGGCCAATTTAAGATAACAAAAACCAAATTAGGTTATCTCATGTGAAAACAAATAAAATACGATTTAACCGCGGCACACTACTACACATATATATTATTTTTTTGCATACTTTATTTATTAATTAGGGAGTTCGGAAGACGTACGTAGCGGACCCTGAGGTCATAACGTCGCAAATCGCACAGTAACATCTTTCCACCTTTAAACTAATAAAATACCTAAAGGTTTGATTGACCGATATCTGTTCCTCACTAGAAAACGGAATCTAAACCACATTTACGCAGTAAACAAGAATACGAAGCGTCGTGATTTGGTTGACTGATCCGTCCTGAACTATAAAAATAACGGCCACTACTGCGATTTTGCCGCAATAATAAGGGAACGATACCCTGCAGCATCAGCTTAATAGAATTTACCAATCTTTAAATTTCAATAAGACACAAAAATATATATTACAAATAAGTGCTGCAACTATATGTAAACAAGTCTGTTGGAACAACACGCATGTGTACACGAGAATTCAATTTCTACTACTTTCATGTGGTCAATAGTCACACATACACAGTACTATTTAATGCTATATAAGATAAATAGAAAGGTGTTGATAAAAAATAATAAGCTATTTTACTTACTTTGATTTCAAACAGCGTAGTCAGTCAGATTCAATTTCAATATGGCGCCCGCGTTTAGAGTAAACAGTTAAATATTATACGGTTGCAGTTGGTGAAGACCCTGAACCAAATTTTCGTACTAGGTTGAACCAATTTTTCGTGAAAGCAGGCAACCTATTTTTTTTCCAACCTACTTTGAACCATTTTATGGTTCAACTACTAAAAGTTCTTCATTTTGCACCAAATTTTGGTTCAATGTTGAACTGAAATTTTTAACAGTGTAGTTTTATTCTACTTTGTGTGAATTGTATGGGTTTAAACATGAAAGTAATAAAAAAATGACAAAAAGTCGTTTTGACACGACGATTTCTGCCAAG
Source organism: Hylyphantes graminicola (assembly GCA_023701765.1). Classification (NCBI taxonomy): domain Eukaryota; kingdom Metazoa; phylum Arthropoda; class Arachnida; order Araneae; family Linyphiidae; genus Hylyphantes; species Hylyphantes graminicola. The sequence continues at coordinate 25,637,377 of CM043117.1, forward strand.
ACAATGCAACACGTATTGACATTAAATGACACACCGTATGTATTCCGACAGCAATTAAACAATTTGATGGCCGGAAGGCTTTGCTTCCTCAAGATCTTTCCCAATGTAGGCCGTATCCTAGATACGACGCTGGGACCGACCAAAACCACCACTTGAGAAACGAACACAAACTTCAAATCATTTCCGCACTTTCAACGTCTCGGAAACTATCTTCTAAAAAACAGTGTTTTACAACGTTTTTCCTTATATGTTTTAATTTCTGATGCCTTTCTCAAAGTTGTTGCTGTTGTGATAGAACTTTATTGTTAGCTAAAAATTCGTTGAATCATGAAAATTTCCTTCGTGATGGTTTAAAGATTGTGTACCCCGTTGCTTGCTAGAAATTCGTTGAATCTTGAAAATTTGTGGAAACTTGAAAATTTGTGGAAACTTGAAAATTTGTTGAAACTTGAAAATTAGTTGAATCCCGAAAATTTGTTGAATCTGAAAAATTTGCTTTGAAATGTTTTGAAAATAATGTCTACCAATTTTTTTTAAAAAATACAATGTTTAATTTACGAGAAGAAACAGCGTTTGACTATGTGTTTACTTCCATGCATGATGGCAGAAATTCCAGTGCTTTTCTTGAAACTTCTTTGATATTGTCGTGATGAAAATTCATTGCTACTGTTGAATCTGGAAAATTTTCCTCGTTATGCCAAAGAAAAAATTCCAATTATTGTTATTACAAAGAATTTTACGTTTTCAAATGCAGCTTTAGAAATCGTATTTTTATTTAATTTTTACACACAAACTTGGAAGATAATGATAAGCATATGACAAATCGATATGTTGGATGTAATATTGAGAATCAATATCAACTTGAAATTGATATACTTGGTTATTTAAATATAAATAGTGAAGGATAAATAATGGTGTGAGAACTGATATGAGAAATTTTACTTGGATGAATGTTTAACAAATTTGTGAAAAATATATGTTTTTATGTAAAACATATTTAGTAGACTGTTTTTAACAAGTGAAATATAACTTTTTGAGTTATAGAAGTCACTTGAACACTGAATATTGACGCTGAAAAATGCAAAAAATACTAAATTGAAGGTGATAGTCAAAGACATAAAATAGCCACAACATCAAAATATCATTGCGTTGAATAAGAAGATAACAATTGTTAAGTAATGTTGTTTTTATTTTCGTATCAATCATAAGTGAGATATTAGTTCAGACTTTATTGGAAATCGTTTTTACCCATAAAAAAATATGTGTAATCCGTGTGCCTCATCCAATGTACCTCGTTCAGAAAACATGGTGGAAGCCAACGCCCGACAATTTCCTGCCAATATTATAGACTACTTAATACCCTTACGTCAGCAGTGGCTCACATGTAAGTATACAGAACTTGTTTATGTTTGTTTATTTCATAAGTGCCTCGCTTTCTACATCAGGAATTCATTCATGTAAAACGCTGAAAGGGAAATTGGGGCCGAAACACACCGGCAGCCAAGTGTTGCTACATTCGAGGATTCGGTAATACTTTTATTCTGTATGATGTGTTTTTGTGAGGATGATTCAGGTCTTTTACCTAAGGCTCTTTACTTAACTTGTTAAAACATATATAATGTTAAATACATTAATGTAGCGTAAATTGCTGTATCTAGGGGCTTATAAGGATCTTACCGACTATAAAAATAATGAAGTTTCAAAAATTAAAAGTGGCTGTGACGTCTTAAAAATCAAAAGTGGAATGAACTTTTATTATGTAAAACATATTTTTGCAAATATTTCTTATGTACATTATTATATAATATTTCCAAAATAGGGAATTAAGAGGGTGGACGGCGGCAGTGCGGTAGAAACAATTTAAATGCTATAGATTTCTTTTTATCAAACAATGGATTATTTAAAATAAAATTTCTGATTATCTAATCCTTGTTCACCTTAAATCTTATTTTAGAGCAGATATAACTTCTTTAAAAACAAAATATCGCCTTCCTATATCCCTTTCTACATTAAAAAATTAATATTCCACCATGAACAATAGTTACTTTCCCCCCCAGAAGGCTACACTTCAAGTTACTATTCAGTTTATGCTTTCCGTTTTTTCTGTTCAGGGAAAACAAAAGAAATACTCTTTTTTTTTTGCAGTTCAAATGTGAAATATCAATTAAACTACAGAAAATTGTAATTTTCGTTTCACCTTTGAACAACCAAAAATGATCGAATTCATCAAGTATTAAATTGATGGAAAAGCCACCAGGTCTTCTTTTTCATGGAATATTTACGCCAATCTCTTGAACCTAACACCTTTCCATAGGTAAATGACCCAAGATGGGAGAATACAAACTAATGTAGCAATTTATAGAGTAAATTCAGGGATTGATGTGTCGGGTCAGGTATTTTGACTTTTGCACTTTTCGGCTGCATGAATTATTAACAGGATAAATAAGTGTCAAAAGTTTCACGATTGAGTGATTTTTTATTTCAATAATGCGTAAGAAAATAGATGTCGTTAGGTGGTCAATTTTACTGCACATTTTAAATGGTTGTTTCTTGCTAAGATTTTTTTGTTACTTTTTTTTTAATTGAAGTTGTTTACATTGAAGTTGAAACGATTGCATACCACTTCATTTAGTTTGAGTTTCAAAATCTAGATTGACTAAAATTTTACATCACTTTTTTTAAAAAAATCTTGTTTATCGTAGTAACAAATTTTTGAATGAAATTTTTGTTTTTAATGTGCAGGGGATACAAAAAATCAATAAAATACAAATATTAAATTTATAAATTCTTAAAAATCTAATTAATTATATTTACGGTTTTACATCACAATAAAAGGTAAACATATTTGTATGGGTATTGAAAAACATTTGTCGCTATTATCAGCATTGAATATTTTGATAGAACGTTAAAAAACCAAAAGTAATGATTTAGTTGAATCAATCAACGTTCCATTAAAGTTACCCATGAGTTATTCAAAAAGTACATAAATTGGCGTATTAGAATGCGGAAACAATTTATTTGACTGTTATAAAGCAAATTTCTTCATTACTTTGCGCCAAATTAATAAAGTTCTCTTCTGAAAGCTATCTAAGGTAATTTCTTGTGAAAGAAAGAATTTTCGTTCAGGATTATCTCTTTATTCGGAAAGTAATTTGTAAGAAATAGTTACAAAATTAATATTTTACTGGATTTGCATAGTAAGAAATATATTTAGCTAAGTTTTAATTATACGTGGTTTTAATTAATGTAAAATATTAATATATTTTTTTTAATTTAACAAGGCAAAAATCGTTGATTTTCATTTCAAATATGCTTAGAAAAATCTTTATCAATCGTAAAAAAAATTCAAGTTTATCCAAACTATTCAATGTTATGTAATATTTTGTATTTTAACTCATTACCTGCTAAAGTGTCAGTATGCATATAGACGCACTGAATCTAGATTGTACTTTTTCTGATTACATTGTTTCGGTGACTTAATACAATTTCCATTTTTTTTCTGATATTTTTTCTTTGAAATAACATCATTCTCCCATTTAGTGGCACAAATGATGACAATGAACTCTGTTATAAAAGTACGCCAAAAAAATCTAGGTGAACTTTAAATGCTCGGGATTTATGAAAATGCAAAGATTTTCTCGCTGTGATAACATCACCAGTAAACATATGTTAAAAACTTGCATACAACAGAAAAAATTGTCTATTTTTAATTTCGATACAGATCAGTAAACTTATGATTTGGCAATTATATTTATCAATACGTATGTTTTCTGTTTTGCTTGTCATACGAAAATAGGAGCGAAAATAAGAGGGACATTATCATTACAGTTGAACCTTTATTTCAACAAAATTAGGATTTTGATTTTACTTCATTTTATCGACGAAGATAAAAAAGTTGATTCAATTACGTGCTTCTAAAAACAATGTAGTCAATTTTCAGGTTATATACGTTCTACTCTTTTGATATAAAAAAACCCTCGTTAGTAACCATTAATATATTTTGAAAATATTTTTGGACTTTCATATCACAGCAAATAAAAAAATAAGTATTACATAAACATAATTTGTTAGTGAAATTACTTTCATCAAGTTTTTGAAGAATGGAAAGAATTAAAACAAAATGATTTGAATTTTTATTTCGAAAAATTTTATGATTAAAACATTGATTGCTTTTCATCTACATAAGTTTCAAATTTTATTCTGCAAAACTGCATCGCTAATATCGCTTTTTTACCACTGATATTCTAAGTAATCAAAATTCTTATCAAGTTACTTTGGGTTTTATTGTTACTCTAATACTGGAAAAAAGATTTTGAAGACCTTCTTATTTTATTCACATAGATATAAAAAATAAAACAACAATGAAGAACTTATTTTAAATATCAAGTTCCTAAATTAGATTTTAAAGCTTGAAAAATAACAAATAATTGTTGGAATTCAATCAATCGTAAGTTAACTTTTTCTTAAGTTACCTCTTGAAATTCAATTTGGATAACAGCTTTGTATTTTGGAACTATGCAATGAAGGGTAATGTGGAACATTTACGTTTACACGTTGATTTTTTTGTCGTTATAGCGTGTTTCCACATTACCTTCACTTTTTCAAAAAAAGTAGTAAAAAGTAGTAAATGTGACAACTTATTTTTTATTTATTAAAATCGTGTTTTTTAGACATTTGACTTGAAATGCTGTAATTATAAACTAAACGAGTTTTTTTTTCAATCCAGGTTAAAATAGCTATTCATTTTTTTTACAACATAAAAACAAACTTGATTTCCACATTTATACCCCTTCTCTACATAATGCATAGGCCAAAATAATGGAAATTTGAAACTTGTTTTTTTTGGTACAATAGGTCGGGAAGTTGTAAGATGATTTGATTTATCTCCAAAGTTCAGGAAATAAAATATTTGCTTCGTCGTTTTACCTAACAATGGCCTTTTCAGAAATTAAAAATATATATATTATGTTTCTCGAAGATCTTTAAATGTGGTATAAAGCTGAACAATTTTTATTCTAATAGTTTCTCCGCTCCCATCTCATTTAAAATCTTCCAACACAAATAATTTAATGGACCAGAACAAAGAAATTATACGAATATAAATTTTTACTTTCGTTTCAGTGCCACAAAAGAAGTAAAATCTTTTATAAATTTCAACTCGAGTGCTTCTTTCTGTAACTAGTCTACTGAGAATATATTTTCCAAAGTAAAACCTATTATGTCCCAAACATCAAATTACTACCTTGCATCGAAAGTTCTTAGTGAAAAATTGCACGATTGCAATTTATATACATTACTCCACCAAAGTTTTTCTTGTATGTGTTTAAGCACTGCTTTTAAGAAGTGAATGGTATGGAAACCCCAAACGGTTTCTTCTTGTAAAAAAAAATCGAATGAAAATCACCTCAAATGACTGATGAGCTGCTGCTATCAGGCGTGAAGGTAAATGAGGTATCCCTAATGCGAAGCAAATTTCATTTTTACAGCCTCGGAGGTGTAGAAGAGTAGAGTTTCCTGTAGGGTTTAGAACGTTCTCTTTTTAGAATACTCCGGAACACGGCGTTTCCTGGCGGGAAATAAAACGTTATCCTTTGTAATAGTAAAGAAAGTGAAGTGAAAGGAAGATGAACGCTTCGATGAAAATAGTTTTTGAATTGTAGTTCATTTTCATCAAGATAATTCGTTCATTTTGTTCTGATCAGTTGAGTACAGAAATCTAAATATTGAAAGTTACCCTCAACGTTTGAGCTTGGCATTGTTTAAAATTAACAAATAAAAGTAGAAGATTTTAATCAGCAATAAAACGTCTTAATGAATCTTGTTTGTAAGAAAAATATAAATTTAGATGTTGTATAACTAAAACTGACCGAATAGAGATTTGCCCCTGTAAAACTGGTATTTCCTGTAATGCAGTCATTTTGTAAGCAAGCAAAACATAAGGTCCAAAATGATATTCTTTACCCCCATACTTTTGTGATTGACGATTTTTTTTAAAGCTCAGTTATTTTAAAATTAACAGTAGTTGTAAAAGCTTAAAATTTTTGTAATCTGAAACAACTTCGAAGTAAATTTTGAATTTTATTAGCTGAATAGGAATTATTTCTAAGAATGAACACTTTGTGCAATTTAGGTGTCTTTCGATAGGTTTTTGCTGATTCTAAACAACTTTTAAACACTTAAATTGCATTTAGAAACTTACACATCAAAATATTATAGACTTATTTTAATTATGGTAGTATTTCATTGCTTGCGTTGCTTAAAGAAAAAAGTAACTATTACGAAAAACATTTTTAGAAGCATGTGATAAATACTTGTGTTTGGTTTAACTAATTATAAAATCATTTAACTATAACGGAAAGTGGTACAAGAAAAAAAACGGTGATAATACTTATAATAAGAACCATACATTTATACATCATTTTTCAAGATTTTTAAAAACTTAATTTTTGGATTTCAGAACTTTTTCGCATTTCAGGAAGAACATTTTGTAAGCCCGGTGAATTAATTTGACTATTTTGTTAATTTTTCTATAAACCATCTATTTCGCATACTTTAAAATTTGACCTTGAATAAAAAATTATAACTACTTGAACCATGGCGACTTTCGACAATTCATTTATACAATTATTGTGTCCATAAGATTTTAAATATTTCGGATCGCTGTTCGAGACTGCCAGCAATTTCGAAAAAGAAAAAACTTTGGTAAACCGTTTGAAAATAAATTTATTTATTAAATTAAGATTCATATCATAACTGTCATTAATGATAAAAGTATGCATCGTTAGAGAAAAAGCGTTTTCGATTATAACGAATTTTTCTAACTAATGAAATATCAAAATTATTGAATTTTGCTCGAATGTAAAAGGACATTTTTAAAGGACCGTTTTATTTACTAGTTAAAATAAGTTTATGTAAAAATACTAATCTAATCTAGTAACTTAACACAACAGTGTATCCGTTAGTTTCAAGTAACCTTAAGTAGATCTAAAACACTTCACATCGAAGGTATGTTACCATGAAAGCAGTCTATTAAGTAGGGGAAGGTGGGTTACCTCGGACCTATTTTGACTTTTCAATTTTTAATTTCTAAATTACTTGCAAAAAGTGAATAGAAATATTTTTACTAAATACTTTATGTTGTTATACACAACATATATTTATTTTAACATGTTATTTAAATGATTTCAACTATTACAAAAATAAATACAGAAAATTGTAAATAGGACCAAGGTACACCACCGGCGGTGTACCTTGGTCCAACCGGTAGCGTACCTTGGACCAATTATTAACAGGTAGAGAGACTCGATTTACAGTCCGAAAACCAGTATTTATTAGCCACATGAAATTCAAAAATACATTTTACAGCCTACTCTTATTTCTAGCCAAGATTGTGGTAATTGGTTATGTTAGGTCATTTGGCTTAGTAAGGGGTTTTATTGCCTTAGTTTTTTTAGTGCCCTTTTGGCTTTTTCAGCTGCAATGCAATCTTTCTCAGGTGTATCCGTTAAAATGCAGCATAAAATTAAACTGTTATTTCATGCCATATAAAACATTTGGCTATCTTTCTGTCTTAAATTTGAAAAAACAACTCAAATATTCTCCACCTATGTTTATACAACTAGGCCTAGGCGTAAAAAGGATGTTCTGCTTAGATATTTATTATAAAAAATATCTTTTTAGATGAGCATGCAATAATTATTTTCTATGTTATATAAATATGGTTAAAATTTTATCGGCTTCCATAAATCTAAATAATTAACTACAAAAAAAAATCTTTATCACACCAAATAAAAATTTCTTACAAATTTCAATTTTTCTAGATTTTACAGATCAGGGTTGCATATTAAGAGCTTAAAATACTTAATTTTTCAAAGGAAAAAAATAACTTGAATTTTAAAATGGGTTTTCAACAATCTGAAGCACATAAGACCTATAGTAGTGTACCTTGGACCAGTCCTAGGTACACCACTTGTATTAGGTTCGAGGTACACCACTTGGATATTAAAAACAAAATAGTTAATCACCAAGTTAAGGTTAGACTTAACTTAATTTCAAGCACACTGTTTTATAGCTAAAACTTTCCTTTATATTGCATAACCATTGTTTCTGAATAAACACTACATGTTTGAGTAAAAAATACACTAAAGAATCTGACAAAAATTTACTTTTGAACTGTGAATTTAGTTTTTCGAAAACTCTTTAATAAATTGACCTTTTAAACAAACAGATAGAACTTCACTGAGATCCCTGGTAGCAAATACTTTAACTGCATGTGGTGTTGTTTCAATATCTAAGCTAATCGAGCTAGAATCGGCATAGGTTCGAGGTACACATACGTCCAAGGTACACCACTTACCCCTATTATCAATAAAACTTAGGAATTTTTTTACTTTGTTTTTTATGGCCCCACCCTGAGGAAACTATCTAGCCGAATCGTAATGACCGAATAGCGTCGGAAAACGCCATTACTCCTTCCACATGGCTTTGTTTGACAGCAACATGGCTTTGTTTGACAGCATTGTAACAGGTCATTTGTGTCAAAATTTAGTATTATCAATTCAATTCAATTAAACTAAATAAAACGTGTATATTTTTTTGACTGTCAAAAATTATTTAATGTATAAATGCCTTTATTTATTCAATTTTGAATTGTCTGCCAGCAGTCAAAATTAATTTTTAAAAAATCTGGTTCAAAATTATAAAGTGTATTGCCAGAATGACCCTACTTTGTAAACGCTTTACCAAATTAGAACTAAGGTATGAAATCTCCGTGTTAAATTTGATTCAGTTCTGCTTTTTATCATACCAAAATGTGATTGCTTACAAATTCTGGAGTGATTTTCAAATCAAAGTCAGTCATGAATTATTCATTTCAATTTTTTTAAAAAGCTAATTTCATTGAAAATTACTCGAATGCTAGTTGAAATATTGTCAAAGCAGCAGATCGGGCTATCCACGTCTATCGCTGAAAGTAGGGGAAGGTACCATGATTCATTATGGAACTGGTGCGATACGGACACGATTCTGACATTTCCTGCTTTTAGTTTTTTATCTGTTTTTTGCGCTATTATCCAATGGATGTTAAAGAATTTATAACATTGAACAGTTTTTTTCCAAGCCAGCAAGAAGAGTATGTTCGTATAATTTTATTCTGAATCCCCGATTTAGATATTTCTAGGGACCTAATTTAACCTCTTGCGACCTGGTGTCCCCATTTGGAGACATTTTTTAAAACCTCCCCACAACAATTAACGCTTTAATTAGTTCCGAAAATCGACCTGGTCCGATAGAAGAAGATCCATATATCAGTTTTCAGCCTTTGATTACAGGTATCGGTCATTTACTTCGATAAAAAAGGTGAAGTTTAATGAGGGTCAATGCAATATTAAAGTTCTTAAAAAATTATTAATTTTTTTTTCAAACTTTTCAAAAAGTTATTTTAGTAGTTCATTTAAAATTCATTTTCCATTAAAAACAATGTTAAAATAATCTGTTAACTACAAATAAGTAATACGGCCTTTTTTGTTGCATTTATAGCACAAAAATGTGTATTTTTAGAGTTTAAGGCGTGTCCCTAAGTTACTATTAAACATATCTTTTTAAAATTCCTCTGAAAAACATATTTTTTAGCATATATTTGTAAGAAAAGTATGTTTGGATTAAGAAGATACGTGTAGGATTTTGCTCGGTAGAAAGATAGTAAGATTGTGGTTAAAGCAAGTTTTTGAAGTACTCAATAGAAATGTTATCCATAGCTATCAAAATCCTTAGATTAGAGTTGTATAAATCCTTTACGCGCCTTTCATGTCTTCTAAAGGAGTAATTCTCTCCTCTTACTTGGAATTCCCTATGTGTGCAACTGCCACCGTAAGCATCTGCCACGAGTGCAATCACCGCACTAGCCACACAATTGGTCAGCCAGCCCAATAACTCTTCTCTGGATGTACACTTTCATGACAACGATCACTGAATCCTCTCCTTTTCAGGAAAGCCCACGATAATTACTATTTGCACACTGCACATGAATGACATAGATATCTATGGCTGACATTTCCTCAGTGAATGGAATAAGGGTTAATGTCAGTTACATAATAATAATCACCGGGAAAGACTAATGAACTTGATACAGTTACGGGAGGAAGCTTTTCCTAGTTATGCAGTGAAAGTGACATTTCGTCATGGTCCTCCATGAGATGGGAACTAAACAGGTTTGTGGGAAATGGGCCATTCCCTATTTCCTCTTATTTTAACACAAGGAATTTGACAGAAAATTGCAATCAGAGTTTAAGAATGTTTTGTTAATTTCTTCAAGGTAAATGAAATTATTTTGGTAATGGTAAGGTTTTTCTTTGTTTATTAAATTGAATATTTTTATTAAGTGCAAAAATATTTAAAATATTTTAGGAATATAACACGAAATTCCATTCAGAGTTTAAGAATGTTATGCCATTTTTAAAAATAAATGAAATAATGTTTATGAATTGAAAGGATTTTCCTTATTAATTAAATGATATTTTTTTATTACGTTCAAAAATATTTGTTCTGGATATTCAAAATAATGTTTGTGAAATGCAAGGATTTTCTTTATTAGTTAAATGAGATTTATTTAATCCGTCCAAAAATATTTTTCCTGGATATTTAAAATAATTTTTTTTGAATTGTAAGAATTTTCTTTATTAATGAAATGAAATTTATTTATTTCGTCGAAAAATATTTTTCTTGAATATTTAAAATACTTCAGAAATTTAACACAAAATTTCATTTTCATTCAGAGATTAAGAATGTTTAGTTCTTTTTGCAAAATAATGTTTGTTAATGGTAAGGTTTTTCTTTATTAATTTATTTATTAAATGAAATTTATTTCGTGCAACAATATGTTTGCCATTGCATGAAAGATTTTAAAGTTACTTAATAATTTCCCAAAGTTTCACAAATGTAAAAATGTTCTCAATGTTTTTTTTTCTATAATGAAGGGGGAAAATGTAGATGTGCTTTACATAATATCTGATTTACGTGACTTTACGTAGTATTATTGATTTAAATAAATTGATTTTTTTTCCCGAGATTATAAAAAAAATACTTATTCAATGAATACATTAATTGTATCTAATTAATTACTTATTCAAATTTAAGAACATTAAATTATATAGAAGATTAGGAAGCTGATTTAAAACCTTAAAATAAAAATAAATGTTGAAATAATATCCTTTTTCAGATTAAAAAATAATAAACTTTAAAATATTTACAAAATTCTATGCAAGTACGTAACTTCAAAACTCATTATTTTTCGACTTTCAACTTTTTCTTCACATTTTCCCCTCGATTAATATTCAAAAACTCCTACCCCGAAACCACCTTCAATTTACACATAAACTACCATCAATCTCAATGCATCACCTAGAAACTACATCCTATGCAAAATTCTACAAGATGCTCTGGAAGCAAAAACCCACATTAAAAAACCCGTCCCATCCCGTGGGTAGGTAAACTGCGGTAACTACAACAATGAATTGAGCCCCTTTTCCTCTGAAACAGTTACACCTGTGCCAACCTAACTTAGGTAAAAACAAATAGTAAAAAGGTGGAGGGAAAAGCGCGATTGGTCCGTTACTTGGAAACTCTTGTAGGGTAATATTTACACACATAATGATATTAATACAATTTAACCAAAATACCCCTTTCTTTCTGATAAAATTGCAAAATTCTCTCAAATAATATTGAAATCTGTTAGACCTTAAATGAAATTAATGTTTTAAACATGTTTTCTTGTTGGATTCACACAAAAATTATGGAACTCTTTACATCCGCGGAAGAATCTTCTCCATAGCATATTTCTATTTACCCAACTTAGGTTGGATAGGGGTGTAGTCTTTCTGTATACATTTTAATGCATAAGTGTTATTGAAAGCTTGCAACAGTGGCTTAAGTCACTAGCCTAGGTACTGCAGTTTACCTGCCCACGGCAGTTTTCCCACGGCAGGGGACATTTCGAACTGCTGCAGGTTCTTCGAATCTTCTGCGAGTTTTCCATTTCATGCATGGTCGCATGTTCGTATCGGAATTTCGGAAAAGATATAGATTTTGTTCTTAGAACTTGTTCTAAAAACATTGGCCGGTACTTTGGGTTATCAATTTTCCATTGACTGATGGCTGGCGTCGACAACTAGTGAGTATTTGTCTTTAAATTACTGATTTTTTAAATTTAGAAGATCTGTTCCAAGATCCTTTCCCTATTTTAGATCCAGAAAATGATCAAAACTCAAAAACAACTTACTTATATATCGTTTAATTTTGCAGTTGTAATGTATACATTTTTTAAAATGATATTAGGATCAAGAGCGTATGATTATTGAGCTTTTGAAACATTCTCGTTTTGTTACCATTTTGTATTTTCTGATGTTTAAAAGAGTAAAAATTAAAATGAGACTTTTTGAAAATCAAGTATACTTTTACACTGTTTCTGTCATTAGAACAATGATGAGAGTTTTTAGATGGTTAGGGAACAGTTAAAAGAAAACGATTATCATAAATTTACTGAAGCACCACAACCACATTTTACTCATGATTGCAATTTTTTAATCAATTTTGTACATAAGAATTGAAACATTCAAAAAGATTGATTTCTTTCATCAGAACAATCTTTTAGGAATGATGTTCATGAGCCTAGTTGTTTCCTCAAACTTATACTACCATAAATGTTAGATTTTATAGACATATTTTTGGGAAATATAACAAGTACTGTTTTAAAAAACGCTGTTTTGTAACAGAACAAAACCTTGCATACTTTGCTGAAAAACTTAATCTACATTTGTGCGTTTGTACTTTACTTTATTTTTTTTATATTATTCCTTTCCGATACTGTGTACTCATATATCCTTGATTGGCATTTCGGTAATAATAAAGGAAACTAAACATATATTTTTTTCAATGACAGAAATAAATAACAGCTGTTCTGAAACAATATCCTTCGCAGTAGCATCTCAACTCTACCTGTTCCCGAGGGCATCTCTGCAAACTCTTAAATCCAATGCGGAAAAAAATCAAAACAACCAACGTATTAGATTATATCATATTAAAGAAGAGAAAATATTTAATCAAAATTTGTTCCATGAATTAGATGGGATGAACCATTTTTTTTTTTGTTTGTGCAGTAGAAAGTGACAATGTCCTATATACACAAGTAAACAAGATAAACCATCCGAAATTTGTCTGACAATTTTTTTTTTGTAGTAAGATTAAATCAAAGATTTCCCGCTGCCGTTGCTAAGGAATAAACATTTGCTGAAATAAATTTGTATCTTTTACCATTTCTAAAGTTCTCTATTAATAATCTTGAGAAGTATTTAAATTAAATTTTTTAAGCTCTTAAAATAGGAAAAACTGAAAAATATCAACAAATACGACGGTTTTATACCAATATTTGTTTGGTAATCATTTCATTATATAACTACGCATAAAATTAATATACTTATTAAAAAAACCTTCCAATTTATATCAGTAACAATAAAGCTGCACTGATTTAAAAAAAAAGTCACTAAAAAGTAATCAAAAAGGTTTTTCTTGTGTTTAAGTTTCTTTAAGTTATGGACCAAAGGTGCCACAATCAACTACATACATTTTTTAAAATTAAAGTACCCTGAAATATGTTAAATGTGAATAATTTTGTTCCGAAATTGAAATATTTATACCCTGAAATGAAATTTGAATTGTACCACAAATTTAATGAATATTTAACAATTTTTAGTTGCTAAATATTCATTACATTCCTATTTCTAAGATACATTTTCCAGATGAGTAAAAAAAATCATTTTTTCCCCATATCTTCTCTCTGTCACTACCACTAAATTGAAAAGTAAAAATCTATCACCGAAAATCCATCACCAAAAGTCATTGGAAAATGCTACGGACATCGGAACTTGAAGAGAAATGACTTTATTGCCCATTTTTCATTGGAAATTGACTTTCCACACAATAATTCATCTCAAATAGTCCAGATTTTTATTTTTGGCTTATAAGTCCGGGATGATACGATATATACTGTCCAAAACTACCGCAAAGTGAAATCTATCATGGGATATAATTTTGTTTTTATGCTATACTAGGCAATGATTGTCATTACTTTTCTAGATATATTTTGAATGAATTATTAGTGTATCTGAAAGTCTGTTGATTAATTGAAGTAAATAATGTATTTGCATGCTGTCAGTTTACACAAATATTTTCCCTAATATATGTATAGATTTATTAAAAAAACTACATATGTGGTCAATTTTAACTTTTTATAAGAAAAAATAGAAATACTCACTAATTCAGAAACATGTTTTGCCTTTTTTCGACAGCATTCCCCCTTGCTAAAAAAATTAATTTAATATTATATTTACTAATTCTTTGATAACTTAGAACATCTAAATAGTATTCTTTGTTTGTTTTCTTAATCTCCTTGAAATCGAACCGGCTTTGCAATTCAAGATCACTTTAAATTAATAAGAAAAACACCGAAAGTAACAACGTATACAAACCGATGCAATTGAAAAAATATTGAACGTATAGAAGTATTTTATGACATACAACTAAACATTTTAACCTTCTAATTGATTAGCAAATTGGATGAAGTTTAAACTTGTTTTCACTGCACGGTTTAATATTAAAATGTGAATTAAATTTATTTAAATTTCATAAAACTTTATTTCTATAGCAGATTATATTAAACGACCCCTTCATACCTAAAATGTATTCAAATTAAACAATTTTCATACTTTTAAAAATCATGTGTGTTGCTGGCAAACCAGACATTTAGGTGACGGCTTTATACGTTTGTACAGCCATAGCGGGTTTTACAAGTGAAATAATAATTTGTGTGCTACTACTGGGTTGTTTCAGGTTGCGAGATTTCTTCTTGCTATACTTGCGATCGGTGCTACGATTGGTCTTCTGTTTCCACGTGATATGGATTTACCAATCGAAACTCGAGAAAAAATTACTTTCATTGACATTTCTGTTGCCATCCACAACCTAAAGCACGCCCATTATACACTCTTAAAACAAAAGAGTGAAATCCACTCCAGTAGGAGAAGTGCATTTTCGGCACTGGAAAGGAGTGAATATTTATTAGCTTAGACTGAGTTAAAATCATTCGTTGGAGTTATCCTGTTGGAGGTTTAACACACAAAGGATCCACTCCTTTCGGGGAAGTGCATTTTCTAGACTGGAGGAGTGAAAATTAACTCAGACTGAGTTAAAATCGCTCGCTCGTTTTAAGAGTGTAAGTGGATTTTTTTCAAATATTTGTACTTTTTCTAATGAATTCATGTATTTTAGGGATCATGGGTCCACAATCCATGATTTCGCTGTCGAAAGCCTTCCTTGATCGTGATTCCTCAAAGAATCTCCGCAGAGTCCTGAGGCCCCGCACCATCAAATCTCTCCTGTGCTTCGTGCTGGTTTTTTACGTGGGCGTACCCCTCTGGTTCTACCTGTGTCCCTGGATGCGAAGAGCCGCGGTTTACCTGCATTTCGCTGACTGGCCTTTACAAGTAAGTGAAAAAGACTACCGGTATTAATTTTACATTAAAGTTAGGCTGTGATATAGAACATTACTACTGTGAGCAGACAAAGAGAAGTACTTAGGCTAATGACTCGGAATATTGTTTTAAGCAATCAATTCACTGTTCTGGATACTGCAGTTTACCTGCCCACGGCAGAGAAGAAAACGCAAGTTATATCGACATCCATACCCCCTTCCACCCCCAAACCCCACCGATGTACTTTTTAAGCCTTTCAGTCCCAAAAATTTACTACACTACAGAAACATCTTATATTAACAAAATAAGCTTATTTTAGATCAAAAATAAGAGTTCCATAAGAAAAAAAAAATTATTTAAGTTTTTTATATGGTTTTTTAAATAATGCCAAATTTTTTTTACTGTGAAAAACAACAAAATAAAAAATATATATCTTACCTAAAAACACTTCGAGTTATATATTGTAAGGTACATGACCATATTATTAAAAAAAATAGTATTTTTTTTTAAACCGAAATAGTTTAAATTGTGTTTTAAATATGCGGAATTGAAGTGAACTTTTCAAAAATCAGGTGAAACGCTTGTTAGCTATTTTCTAAATAAAAAAAATAATAGTTCTGACTTCTCTTGAGATTTATGTAAAACATTGTCTAATAGAATAAAGCGTGAAGAATCGAATGATGTTTGTTTGGATGTCATAACGGGACTTAAACATTTTGGAAAAAAAAATTGAAAGTGATGATGCTAAATGGCATCACTGGGACTGAAAGGGTTAATAAGTATTTTATATAGAGATCTTTGAATATTTAATAGTATGACACTTTTCTCGCTGATATAGATTTTAGCACATTCTACTAAATTTGGAGCTAGGTTTCCCCAAAAATATGGTTCCTAGTACATGCAACTGAGTTGTTTTGTTTAAACATATGAAAAAGGGTTCAAACGAATGCCGAAAATATGATGGAATATTTCACCACACAGCCGTTAGAAGCTAGAACCATTATTATGGTAAAACCAAGCAAATTCTTTTTTGCAGTGTATGCTTGAAAATTTTTGGAATAATTACATAATAAAAACATGCATTTTTTCCACGTTTTCCTCATATAATATTATTCAATAAAATTGCTGCTTTTTTATTTAACATTATAAAGGAGTTTCATTGAACTAAGCAGTTTTTCTGAAATACTACACGGTAAATAGCTTTATAAGCATGGCACGTACTAATTTCATTAGACCTATCTGAAACTGTACAACACCTACGATACTGTAATAGCATCTATGACTGATACTATACAGTTCGTATTGATACTCTGAAAGCTATATAAAAAAAAACTTGGTTTCTATTTGTGCAAATCATCGTATGAATGTCCAACAAGTTTCAATGTTCAAAGCGAAAACAACCTAGATAAAATTTAATCCTTTTTATTTTTTTTACAAGTTTTAATATATAATTTACTCCATAACATGTAAGTACAATATCATATATAATTTACTCCATAACATGTAAGTACAATATCAATAGATTTTCTTCACTGAAAATATTAGAAACACTAAAAAAAACAATGTTTTGAATGTGTTGGGCTATAAAGATGGTACTAACAAATAATTAACAAAAATGTTAAGTTGTTTAAAAGATCATTTTTGAAAGAAAAAATATGTTATTTAAAAACTCAAAAAAATACCCTATTAACATGACAGTAATTGATTCCATCAATTATTTTTTTATACCTGTCCCCTTTGTGAATATGAAAATAATTCTGCAACTAATTTTCTTTGATGAAGCCCCATTAACCTTTATTTAAACGATGAGCTTCAGAGAAAAAAATTCCAGATTAGATATGACACCGTTTTTTCTCGCATCATTACGAGGTTTCTCGGGATTTAGCGATAGTCATTAAGTTATTATAAGAGACTGCAGCTATTAAAGGTGACGCCTTTGATGGCAATTTCTTTTGCGCCATTAAATAATGTTTCATTGCTTCCAGTGGATTGAATTTTAGTCCATTAACAACTAATTTGTTTCGGTCATAAAAAATATTATGACTTGTTAGGAGATACAGTATAATAAAGTTAATATAAATATGCATTGCAATCTTCTTAATTAATTAGGAATAAATAGTTCAGGAAATATTAAATCTGTTTTAGGGGAATATGCATCCAAAATAAAGCTTTTAAGGTTTTTTTGGCAGTCTCAGAAGCAGATTAAAAAATTTCATCTTGATTATTTCATGTATTAAAATTAAAGCCTAATTGCAACGAAGCTTAAAATTGGTATTCATTTTCTCTACTTAATTAACTTTTTCTGCAATACACTCAATATCACGCAATAAAAAATCAGTTTAGTATTTATTTTTAATGTCTTCAGATTTAATAAACGCAAACTTTTTTTATGCTATGTCCATTCTGGACAGACCCGAATTTACAGACCAATTTAAGTATACAGACAAGTCAAGAAAAGTAGTTAAATAAAGTAAAGGTTCATAGTTTAGTTACTACCCTGTAAAATTGATTTTAAACTACAGAATTATACTTGTTAAAATTTTATCATGAAATCTAGTAGGATATTGCAAATATAAGAATTCCTGATAAAACTTTCAGTTAAAATGAAACATTGAAATTGTGGGTTTTACTTCAAGTTTGACTTGGTTATAAATGATTAGCTTTTAAATCTTTTCAGAATGCATTTACTACAATTTTAATAAAAAATATTTTAACCCTTTCAGTCCCAATGACAATTTGGCATCAACATTTTAGAATTTTTTTTCTGATCTTCTATAGCCAATTATGATATCAAAAAGCATATCATTCGATTCTTTAAACATTTTTCCTATTGGAAAATATTTTTTATTAATCCCAATAGATGTCAGCCCCATTATTATTATTATTATTTTAAATTTTGATCAGAAGCATGATGATGCTAAATGGCATCACTGGGACTGAAATGGTTAACAATAAAACAGATTTACACAATAAATATTGAAAGAGGTTTTGCTAATAAATTACCTTTTACATGTTATCAATCAATCTAATCTATAATTCATTGTTGTCGTACATGTAGAGAAGATTGATAACGAGATAACAGAAATATTTACGATTCTACATACGGCCAATTTTAGATAATTGTTATCACGCTAGGGTCCAACGGTATGCGGAAATAACGGTGTCAAAAGCCACAAACAATGAATTGTCAGATTGTCACACGTACGAATAATTAAACCTTATTGTTAGTACTTTAAACTTAAAGTAGATAAATAATATATTTATTTACATGTGTTTTAAATAAGTTTTGTTTATTTAAGAGGTAAATTAATGTATTGTAAAAGCTAATTAGTTGCAATACGATCATAATATTAAAAATATTATTGTAATATGTCATAATCGTTGAGTCTGACAGTCTCTCACTCAATTTTACAGTTCGAATCAGTACAAATTCAAATGTGACAGATACATGTGATAGATCAAATTGAAGGGCCTTTCAAGGCTACATTCCTAATATCCAATAAAAAATTGATTAGAAGTATATTTAAAATTTAAAAAATAATAAAAATAATTAATATTTTTTTCTCCTTTTAATGCAACATTTGCACTATTGCCACTTCGCAATTCAGGTTTTTTTTTATTATTTTTTTTTATCTTAGCTTTTTTCAGTGAAAATACCACTTTGTCAGTACTGGATCACAACGTTTTTTCTTAAAATGCAAATAAAATACTTTTTTTAATACATTTTCTTACTTTTATTTCCATAGTTTTATACAGCGCCAAAATATTAAAAATAATTACAAGAATTACGATTGCAATATTTAATTTTTTCAAACGCATTTAATTTTATTCGGTTCTACTTAACGTCATTTTCTTTTTAAAGAAATGAGATGAAAAATACGTTCCTACTTAGAAAGGTAATATCAAATACATTAAAGTAAAATATAGGAATTAGTGAGATCAGCTATCTTATATGTAAATTATGTATTTCATACATCAAGATGTAAAAAATGATTCATGGGATGAGGTTTGAACTATCTTGTAATTTCTAAATGGAAAACAAATATAACATCGGAAATATTTTGTTAGCACCGGTGAAATAAAATTAATATAAATTTTTTAGAAACGTTAGCTAAATTGGATCAAGTTAATCACAAAAAACAAAAATGTAAAGCACTCCCATAAGTAAAAGGTAGTTTTGCAAAAAGGTATGAAAAAACTTTAATTTGCAAATTATTTTTTCATTTGCATATGAGATAGGTATGGAGGTCTCAGAATGCAAGTGAACCAAGTCCATAAAATGATTCTTTGTGCCACAGACGTTAAAAGTTAAAGCCGCTAGGCAGTAGCAATTGAAAACACTTTTTTAATTGCTGTTGGTGCCTAGCGCACATTATCAGAACTAGGATTTTTTTTTATTATTCTCTCTCAGAAACGAATACTCAAAAACGACGAAATTTTCTTTAATTTTGACGATGCCGTTACTGGCAAATGCTCCGAGTTTTCCTTTCCTCAATGTGAGGAAATTTGATTTGTCATTTTTATGAGGATTCGAATTTCGTCTACTCTAAAGAAATATTTCGTCATTTTTGAGCATGTGAGAGCAACAATGAGATTCAGTTTCCTCAAAATCAAGATACAGAATCGTCAAATCAAGATCGTTAAAGTGAGGATTCGCGTTCACTTTGACGAAATAATCCTCAAAATTAACGAAATGAGGATTGAGGATTAATGAATCGTCAAAAGTGAGCGTATTATTTCTGAGAGTGTTGCACTGAATTTGTAGATAGATAGCACATCCAATTGCGCTGCTACTCGAAAATGATAAAAAGTGGACTTGGTTCACTCGCATTCTGAACCCTTCATATAAGTGAAAAAAAATATAAGATACTTAGGATCATGATACGCCGAGACTAATTGACGAAATAAATTAAGTTAAAATGTGCATTAAGTTAAACTTATTTTATTACATCGCTTCGTGAAGCCAAATTTAAATAATGACTATGCATGAAAAAAAAAACCAAGCGTAGTTTTTGTCGCCTGTTTTTGTTTAAAATGCAAACTCCTAGCAGAAAAGTGTATAAAAAATGAGGTCCATTACTTTTCCAATAAAAACTCTTCAATACCGAATAAAAACGTCAACTTTTACGGATGATTTTTTAAAAAAAAATTCGTGTTTATTTTTATTGTTCGTTTATTTTGTTTCGTTTAACTTTATTAGTTCTACATAAATTGTTCATTACGATGGTCTTCGTTTGCCTTTTTATTTTGTTTAATTAGATAAACTTAAGCAGTAGGCTCATTTGTGGATGACAAATTTTCTTGCTAATTGTTGTTAATGAATTAAACATATTTTTGATCAATGTAATAGGATGATTCTGTGTGCACACTCATCAACTTATACACTTCTTCTCGTACTCACGAAAGATGTTTA
This sequence comes from Hylyphantes graminicola, assembly GCA_023701765.1. Taxonomy (NCBI): domain Eukaryota; kingdom Metazoa; phylum Arthropoda; class Arachnida; order Araneae; family Linyphiidae; genus Hylyphantes; species Hylyphantes graminicola. The sequence goes on from CM043117.1 coordinate 25,658,311, forward strand.
TACTTCTTATCTTACAGACTCTTTCGCACCCTGAATACTACGGCCTCAACTGCACCAGGCACTTTTTTGTGGAGACTTCACCAGGAGTTGTGCTTGGCGTGTGGCACATTCTACCACGAGGCTACAGTGACCAAAACCAGGCTCCTTTTGCCAGCGACAATCAGCCAGTCGTGCTGTACCTTCATGGCAGCGCTGAATCCAGATCGGCAGCGTACAGGAGAAGCATGTACAAAGTGCTATCGAACGAACCCATACAAGCTCATATCATAACCTTCGATTACAGGTAATTTACTGAAGTACAGATGATATACATTGAATGTACAGGCATCAAGGCTATTTTTACGCAGGTTTTTGTATTATTAATATTATGTTAAAAGATAAACAAAATATAAGTTAATAGTTATTGAGTAATTTGTAATTTATTCAAGATCAATACTCGTGTTAACATCGTGTCCTATTATTGTAATAATGAATCCTTTATAATTTTTTGGTTCTTTTTTAGAGAATAGTTATATTATTTAATATGAATTAGTTTTATGTTTCAAATACATATTGTGCTTTAGTTTATAAACTTTGCTAATAACAATATTTCAAAGAATTCAAAGTATAATATTTATAGAGTCACCCGTTATATCGCGCATTCTGTCATCCCGTTATATCGCGGTTTTTTTTAATTGTCTCCCGGGAAGCACGATATAACGAGGGGTTGTTAGTAGAGATTTCAGTGTGTTCCGTAAGCATGCAAAAAAATGCTAGTTAAATTTTTTAAAGATTGTTCCCCTAGTAAGATAAGTTACCTACTTTCAAGATAACAAATATAGACGAAAACAGTAACTCGAATCCCATATCTCAAATAAAGTGGTATTTCCTTTATGAATATGTGCTTGTTGTTTCCTGTCATTGAAATTCACTGTCTTTTTTGAAACAATGAAATCAGGGTTAATGATCTAGAAATTTTCTGATAAAGTCATGGTCAACTAAGAGACAAAGAAATGTTTCAAGTGCAATGGTACTGTTACGCATAGCAAGTATTGGCTGATTATTCAACTTATGATGGTAAATTAAAATTGGGCTTTTAAAAAGTGCCTTTTTATCATTTGTCGCTAGAATTAAATAATTAGAAACAACTAATTATTTTCACTTTAAAACTTAATACTTTTTATCATTTTACATCAATCCATTAACAAAATATCTATATTCAATATAACAATTATTAAAAGTACAACATACAGTATTAAAAAATCTATCTTGCTTAAAATATATTATAAACGAACGCGAAAGTGCTTTACAATTATTTTAATATGTGCTTTTTAATTAAATTTAATGGAATATGGATTGTTTTCATCGCGTTTTTGTAATTAGCTTTCTATTTGGTTGTGATGTTTGTTTTAGGATAAACAAGACGTTACAAATTAATATTTATATCGAAGAAAGGTATTTGTTTTAAACTAAGTACACTCTTAAAACTAACGAGCAATTTTAACTCAATCTGAGTTAATTTTCATATCTCCAGGGTCGAAAATGCACTTCCCCTATAGGAGTGGATCCTTTGTATGTTAAACCTGCGACAGGATCACTCAAAACGAGTGATTTTAACTCTGTCTGAACTGAATTAATATTCACTCATGTCCAGTTTCGAAAATGCACCTCTCCTGGGAGTGGATTTCACTCTTTTGTTTTAAGAGTGTATCTTTAAGTAAATTTAATAAAGTAATGAAACAAATCAGGATTAAAAAAAAGACACAAATGTGTTTTAAATTATGTAAAAAAAAGTTATAGATTTTATATTTCTCATATAGTTAAGAATAAGCATTTAATACATGCGTTTATTATTTGCCTTATTTCATCTTTCGGAAGGCGTTGTATTTGGCACGATTTGAAATTTTCTTTTACATTTTTGATCCTGCAGTAAAGGTAAATTAATAAATACAATGCATTGCAGCATCTAATATGTTAAATCATTATTTTTTGATTTTTTTAAACTGAAATTTCAATTCCATTTTAGGTCAATTTGATATTTAATATTTCCGATTCCAGCTTTTTTTCTGTCGTACAAATGTTTCTTAGATACTTTTAAGGACATCAAAATCGCATCGTATCACAGAGAATCGCTGACCTCTATTATACGATGTCGATTTGAGATTTCTTTTAAAAATAATTTTAAACTATAAGGATACCACTGACAAAGTGATTTCTCAATAACTTAACCATAGACAAAAAAAACCCGTCTAAGTTTAAAACAATTAATAGGAAAATAACCCAATGCACTTCTCCCTGGGCAAACTTTCTTCTTGATTAGGCTTGAGCGTTGAAGGGCATAAGGAAGCCCTCCTTTCAACTCCACTACACTCCGTGCCAAACTAACGTGGGTAAAAACAAATAGTAAAAAGGCAGGGGGAAAAGCGCGATTGGTCCCGTTAATCGGAAACTCTTGCAAGGTAATATTTACATACAAAATTATCTGAATACAATTTAACCAAAATACACTTTTCATTCTGATAAAATCACGAAATTTTCTCAAATAATATTCAAATCTGTTAGACCTTAAATGAAATTAATGTTATAAAGATGTTTTCTGGATGGATTCACAAATAATTTATGGAACTCTTTACATCCTCTGAAGGATCTTCTCCATAGCATATTTCTATTTCCCCAACTTGGCAAGGAGGCAAGGAGTGTAGAGTTTAGCCTCTTTCTTTTACAGTAAAAAAATAAACCCTGGGTTCTTTTATTTGTAGAGGCTTTGGCGACTCCACTTACATCACTCCCACAGCCAACACCCTGGAAGAAGACGCCGCTTCCATGTTTAAATGGCTTCAGAAACAAATTCCCGCCTCCAGAATCATCATCTGGGGCCACTCTATGGGTACTGGTATAGCCGTAAGACTAGGTGCAGCCCTGGCCAAACAAGAGCCAAGCAACAGTCCAATGGCTATTGTCCTGGAGGCACCCTTCACTAGTATTGCAGATGCCACTAGGACATTTCCTCTGTCTTTCTTCCACAGGTTAGTATGAATTTATTGCAAGATTATATAGAATTTAAGCTATAAACAATGAGAAGCTGACTTCAACCCTTTCAGTCCCAATGACAATTTGCCATCATCATTTTAGAATTTTTTTTTCTGGCAGCCATTTATGATATCAAAAAGCACATCATTCGATTCTTAAACTTTTTCCTATTGGAAAATATTTTTATCAATCCCAATAGATGTCAGCCCCATTATGTTTTTTTTTAAATTATGATCAAAAATATGATGATGCCAAATGGCATCACTGGGACTGAAAGGAATCCTTTCTTGATGAGTATTGGAGTCAAATTAAAACCCAGCTTATAAAAAGAAAATAATTGTCTACAAATAATATAATTTATAAGAATAGTTCATCATAAAAAAGAGAATAATTATCTATGAGTAAAATAAAATGGGAAGTTGAGCAGATATTCTATAATTTATTTTCTATCCTCCACGTATGCGTTTTAATACGTATTAAAAAATTTTATGAAACAGATTTTTTTTGTAATAAAGCCGTGATAGTAATAATTCCTTCCGTATTTTCAAAATAGAAAATAGTTTTAACTTTTCCTTAAATAACATGTTTTATTTTAAAAAATGAATAAATGGAAATACTTCTGAATAACATACAAAAACGTCCTGTTTTGTTTCTGTTTTTTTAAGCTTTGCTGGAAATTATTATTTTTACTTAGTTTTACTAATAAGTGATAATTTCGTTCTATTTTGTCAAACCGACGATATTTGATTTTTAGTTACATTATACTCGAATAAACTTATTAAAAACACCGCCGGCCCGTCGGCGCAATGGTTAGTGTACTAGCCATTGGACCTGCTGGGCTCGGGTTCGAAACCCGGTAAAGGCATGTATGTTTGTGCTTGTCAATATATGTTTTTATTTGTCTATGTGTTTGTGTCGTCCTTCTTTGTGTGTTTCTTGTGACTGTCTCTTCTGGCGAGCTGGGTAATGGGCTATAAAGCCTACACTCTCCCTTGTAGAGGGCACAATCACTGTCATTTGTAATTTGTCAGATTAAAAACATCATTTAAAGTAGAAATGTTTGCTCCACAGGAATATGCCACTCTTCGAGACCTTCTGCACAGAGAAAACCAGGCACCCCGACACCAACCTCGACAGCGAAAGCCTGGTTGGTGGCATCAGAGCCCCTTTGCTCATTCTTCATGCTGAAGATGACAGCATGGTGTGGTCTGAGCAGGGAAAGACCTTGTGGAAAATAGCCATAGAAAGCAGACCGACTGACTTGCACAAGCCTGTGTTTGTAGAACTAGATGGGAAGTACGGGTGTGGGCATAGGAACATTCACAAGGCGCCTAATTTGGGTTTTGAAGTGAAACGATTCTTGAGGAGCGTTGAAATATTTAATGAGGTTGAAACTGGGAACAGTTGAGGAGTCGCTGAAACGAAGAACAAGAATGCGATAGACTGAATTACATTGTAATGGCTTTTCCTGGTCATCCTTCTGTAAGGTCTCTGCAGACGCAGTTGCCCCTATACACATGGCCCGATCAAGACTTTTGTGCAAGGGAAGCCTGCCTTTGATTTGGCCCCCTTTCCTCCGCCTTTCTGGGTAACCCGAGGAAAATACTTAACTCAACCAAAGGGCCAACACACGCAGCTTTTATTTAAAATTTTACAATATTTTTTCAAAAATGGTATGAATATCCACCACATAATGTGAAAACAAAACTCCATTACAATTGTTTTTTTCCCATGAAATTATAGAAAAAATATCAAAAACTTGTTAAACAATTTCGGAACATAAGTTTTTGAAAATGTGGAGATAATTGTAACAGAATGAATGTTTAAAAAAAGGTGATTCGGGGGCCTCTTCAAATTTTGAGGAGGAAGCCCAGGCTTCCCAGGCCTATTCGGTGATCGGGCCCTGCCTATACATAAAGGGTCGCATTAAGAAGCTAATGCAAGAATTGCCAAGTGAAAGAATCAAAAAGATCATTCCATTTGATCAAATCCTGTAGAAATAGGTCGAATTCTCTAGACATTTTGCCCAGAGAAAATCGAATTTCCTACTTACACACAATTAAAGAAAGTTTTAAAAAATAATAGTATGATTAACGCAAAGAATATTTTGCTATTGTTTTAGGAAATAACTAATTTATTTACAATTGCGTGAGCGGGTGCTGATGCTGGTTAGGAATATTCACAAGGCCTTGGATTTTGAAATGAGATAGATCTTGAATAGCGCCAGAATCTTCCATGAATATGGAGTAAAAGGGAAAAGGTGAAAATTGTTATTAGGTTGGAACTAAAATAATTATAAAAAGAACTATGACGGCCATCTCATGAGCCGTGCTTAACTCTTTCAGTCCCACTGACAATTTTGCATCATCATTTTGGAAAAAAAAATCTGATCGTCTAAAGCCATTTATGATATCAAAAAGCACATCATTCGATTCTTCAAACTTTTTTCTGTTGGAAAATATTTATTAATCCCAATAGATGTCAGCCCTATTATTTTTTTTAATTATGATCAGAAAGATGATGACGCCAAATGGCATCGCTGTGACTGAAAGGGTTAACTGTACCACTACCATAAGAGTCAATTGGACGTTTGTTGTTTTAAGTTTTTATAAATGTTAATCTTCGTATAATTTTTACATTTGTATTGAAGGGTCATTATCATTCTAATGACATTTTAGTTAAACTTTTTATGCCTCTTCTCTGATTATTTCTAGTGTTCCGGCAACTAAAGGTTGCATAAGTTATTAAATTGACATTTGAAAAATTAAAAAAATTCCTTTGTCATGCGACTTTTTGAGATTTAACAGAAGCCATTTTTAATTGCAGCTGAATAGAATTGAAAAGTAGAAGAAACAAATATGTAACTGATATTATTTACCTTACATGAGTATTACAGAATATGTTTAGTCATCAATATATATTGAGAAAGTTAATATATCAATACATCAAGAAAAATCTACAATAAAGAAAAATCTAGTTTTTTTTCTTTGTTTTGTTTCTCCAACTGATGGGGAATTATTATAACATTGACATGCATTAAGTCTTTGCATCTTAGTATTAAAGGTTTGAAATATTTTCAACTAAGGTAAAGGTTAAGAAAATAATCTGATCCTAATTAGGAGACCTTATGATAATAAATATATTGTAATCTCGGTCGGATATGTTGGATTACAAATACTGCCAATTCATCATATAAAACAACGGTGAACAATTCTACTCGTACAAAAAAGTTGTAAATAAGAAGGATGAATTGCAATTATAAAATTAAAGAAATCTGCAACTCATTAAAGTATTAGTCGTTTTTTATTGCCAAATCGGGTGGGTCAAAGCAACGGAGATTCAAGTCAAATGTTTTCATATTTAATTTATTTTAAGTACGAGTCTTAAGAAGTATATAATGAGCTGAGTTTATATTAAACTTGGGTCGTAGCTTCTGTGGCCCTTAATTAGTGGAAGAAGTAAAAAACAAAACTTCAAAAGGTGTTTCAAAGAAAATGTGTAACAACCTTCAAATGCCCTTTTTATATGTGTTCGGTTCGCATTACCTCAGCCAAAAACCACTAAAACATTTTAGTAACATAACATAAAAATATACAATTTAGGCTTAGTGGTCATCTTCATATAATAACTGGGTGATACGCAGGCCATTTCGACCGCTCCATGCGTTTATTGCTTCACACTAGTGGCGTTTACAACCTCTTTTTCCAGAGCTCACTTCATATTTTATTGTTGCATAAAAATAGCCGCTTTTTAACCCTTTAACCTCACAAGGTAGGAGAAATTCTCATCCCCGAAATACGAGTTTTTCTAGGCAGGAAAAAAGCGAAATGGAATCGTCCTGTATCAAAAAATACCCAAGTGATTATTTCGGCCGTTAGTCATCCTATGTAATCGGACCTTTTTGACTTTGTGAATAAATAACATTCTAAGTTAATTGCATGAAACAAAATTTTTATAAGGGGAGGTTTTCATATTAAAAATGTTAACAACTTTGAAATTTCCAATAGTAACACCCATATTTGATTATTTAGAAATGTTAAGCATCCTCGAAAACCCCTAAATCATAGTTTTTGTTACATTTGAATGAATATTTAACGAGTTATTCCATCGAATCACTTGATGTCCTATGGGGGACCATCTCAAGGTTGATGGTTTAATGATGTTTATCTTCCTTTCCAAAGCCGTATTTGTTTATCAAGTTCATTTATGATCTTATACACAGTCCCCTGAAGCGCAATTAAAAAGTATTTTGTGATTTACTCAGCTAATTATGAATAAAAGAAATTGAAAATTGGGATTTCGCTTAAACTTCCTGTCTTAAATATATTTCTGTAAAAATATTAAGGGGTTTCTATTCATAATTTTTTTAAAAATTAAAATAATAATTATTTTAAACTATAAATTTTTTTTTAAATACCCCAATATTGTATGCATTTTGTTTGGGTTGTTATAATTCCTTTTCAGTAAAAAATTCGTTTCATTATCTTAATTATTTATAGATTGGGATAGTTTTTTATGTGCAACTCATTTAACATTATGGGACCTAAACTTTGCACGTCTCTAACTCCTCTATTAATGCTTAAAAACTAACAAAATTTGGCAGTTCGTATTAACTTAGGTCAGAGATTACAAATATGGACTCAAAAAGGGGTGTTGCTATTGGAAACTTTAAAGTTAGTAACATTTTTAATATGAAGACGGCCCCTTATGCAAATTTTTTGTCATGCAATTAACTCAGAATGTTATTTTTATGCAAAGTCAAAAAGGTCCGATTATATAGGATGACTAACGACCGAAATGATCACTAGCGGATACTTTTTTTTTCCACAGCACGCTCAATTTTTAACATACCCAACACCCCTATTTGTGAAACGAAACGGCCGAAAACGGCCCTCCCGATGTTTGCTGGTAGAGCCGTCCTGGGCCGGTTTCGAGGTTAAAGGGTTAATGGGGCAAGGTTTTCCTTGATTTTATTCTGTTATAAAAGGTGTACAGTTGTAAAAATGTTAAACTCTATCTGTTACAAAATATAAAATTATTACCGATTTCTGACATAGTACTTCCAGAAATGTATTAATATCGAAAATAATTAATTTCAAAAAATGATTTGAAAATGCATGTGATAAAAGTAATATTGAATTCAAATTAACGAAAACTCCTGATACTGATGGAATTAGCCAACATTAAATTATATAGAACTTATAAAAGTAATGAATGCAAAAAATAATAGATGCAGCTTATATGTAATGCATTAGAAAGTATATTTATCGTATTTTTGTCACTATTGCACATTTTTTTGCATTTTTTTTTATTTTTACAATAATACCTGACAATGTTTTCTGCACTCATTAAGAAAAAATAAATTATTATTTTTTAAATTCCACAAGACATTTAGAGACAAAACATACATAATGAAGAACTGAATAGGTATATGAAATAAGTAGAAAAAAATTCATAAATTATCATCAGAACTTGGTTTAACCAAGACTCATAAATAAATAGAGAAATTGGATCTGCTTCGGTTACTCAATGAATCATTTCCATTTAGTTGGAAAAATATAATTTTATTATAATTTCAACATTATGGACTTGTTTTATTATCTGTAAAATAAATGTTTTATCTGTAAAATAAATATTTTATCTGTAAAATAAATGTTAATCTGTAAAATAAATGTTTATTGGCCGAACAATGCAGTAAACTTTTACGAGTGAAGTATAAAGATTTCTTACATCACATTGTATCATAATTATATGTTAAAGTTGTGTAATAATTATGCGTTCCATAATTAATTATACGTATTTGGGCCAATTCTCAATTGGGCCGTTCTGGGCCAATTTTATTCGTTATGTTTATTGATGATATCAGCTGGGGGTTGAATAGCAAGTTAAGTATTTTTGCAGATGACTTAAAAGTGACGCGTACAGTAAATTCTGTTGAGCAAATTGAGCAATTGCAAAGTGATCTAACGAAAATTACTGAGTGGGCTGCAAGGTGGGGCATGTCGTTCAGTGTGAATAAATGCCAAACCTGGAATTTGGGTAAGAACAATGTTAGTTATTCTTATGTTTTACAGGGAGAAAATATTCAAGACAGTGAGCTTGTTAAAGATTCAGTAGGAGTTTTTGTGAGCAATGATTTTAAAATGAGTAAACAATGTGTTGAAGCAAGTAAGAAGGCCTATCAAATGTTAGGATATATTAGAAAAAGTATCACTTCTAAATCTAAAGAGATTATTTTGACATTGTATAGGGGATTGGTAAGGCCACATCTGGAGTATGCAGTTCAGTTTTGGTCCCCCTTTCTCAGAAAAGATATTGAAATGCTTGAAAAGGTTCAACATAAGGCTACAAAAATGATTAAGGGTTTATCGGGTATTGATTATGTTAATAGATTAAGATCGTTAAACATGTATTCCCTGGAAAATAGCAAGTTCATTAAACAGGGAGACATGGAGGGCTTAGGTTTTACCTTAAATAGCCGGACCAGAGGGCATGGTCAGAAATTGAATAAATCATGCTTTAGAAGTGAGGTTAGAAAACATTATTTTTACAATAGAGTCGTCAATGAGTGGAATGCTTTACCAGAATATGTTGTGTATTCGAAGAGAGTGGAAGATTTTAAGAGGAATCTCGATAACTATTGGAAACTGGTAAGGAATTAGATTTATTTTGGACCAACCTTGCTAGGTCTCTGGCCTGTTGTTGGTCGACAATTTTTGTATTTGTATGAATTCAGCAGAATAGTTGCCACTATAATATTTGAATTGGTCATAAGGTAAGTCGAAATGAATTTAGCAATTAGAAACGGCTATGACTATTTAATGAAAAAGAATTTATCGATAAGATTAACACAAAATGTAGATGGAACTTTAAAATTTGTGTACATAAGTCATAGATGTTACGTAAAGAAATTTTGAAGTTCAGGTTACATTCTGTGTTAATCTTATAAGTTAATTCTTTTCCTTTTAATATTTATAGCCATTTGTAATCGCTATATTCATTTTGACTCATTCTACATTTTTTTCTACTTATAGTAATGATTGTTCAAAAAACTGTTTTAAAGGAATTTTATTTTCAATAGCAAGTCTTACAACACTAACCAGCATGTTTCTGGAATACTTTAATTAAACTAACACTCAATAAAGTCACATTCCATTTTTATATAATTCAACCAGTAATTATCACAAGTTATAGCATTTAATGTAATTTAAAACAAACAATTAGAATGAGATTCCTTACAATAAATTAATGTCATGTTATTGTCGTCCAGATTTATAATTTCACAAATTAATTTTGAGCATAACAAATTTTAATGCATAGTAAAAATTTAACGTATTCATCGTTGCATAAAACAACAATACTGTTCATTTTATAAAAGAATCACAAGGAACTTTGAGCAATGTGGTCAATTTAAAATTTTAAAATCGTAGTTCTAATGACATTAAAAAAACAGTTAACATATAAAAAGCTAATCTAATTACTGACCTGCAGCTATCTATTAATTCTAACGAATTACGTTACGGTTTTTACCATATTACTTTTCACAATGCGTTGCACAATACGTTTGAGACAGAATTAATTGTTGACTATACCATTCCAAACCAGGAACTTTGGAGGTAATCTACTTTGGCTAATAAAACCGCGAATACAAAAAGTATCTTTAGAAGTAAACTCATAAACGACGATTGGCAAGAAAATCTGTCATGTGAAAATAAGCTTTCAGCTTAAGTTTAAAAAAAAAACTAAACGAAAGGCAAATGAAGACCATAGTACTGGACAATTTCAGTTGGACAAATTGTGTGAGTAAATTTTTTTTTTTTTTAAAAAGTTAGTTCTTACATGTTGAGAAAGTTAACCCATTAACACCGAATTTGTGAACGTCATCAGAAATTTTATTTTCGTATAAAAATGTTAACTTAAAGTTATTTTTTTCTTACTTGTTTTTCGTGCAATTTAATTTGTTCCATATTTATTGTTTTGGACAACGGCCTTCATTTGTCAAACATTTTTTTACTAAGATAAACTTAAGCATATAGCTCATTTTCGCATGGCAAATTATTTTGCCAACCGTCGTTAATGAGTTAATGGTATTCACAAATGGGTAGTTAATGGGTCAAAATTAAGTTTGAATGTACAAAGCGAGATCTGTCTCTATATTTACGAGAAAATTAAAACACAAAAGAAAATAAAGAATTCTTCACTGTATACAAGTATCAAATATGAAATAAAAATATTATTAAAAAAATTCTAATAAAAATTCAAGTAAGATAATAAGAGTCTATATAATAAGAGTAATCTGCATTTGATTGATCTTTTATGTTTGATCAAAATATTTCTTACATATCCATTAGAGCAGTTAATTATACAAAGAACTTTAAAAGCTCTGTTCTATTACTAAACGGAATGTTGTTAATACAAAATGTCTAAAAAATTCTTTCTCAATACACTAATGTTCCAAATATTGTTAATAATATTTCAATATCACAGTGATTGATATTACACAAAATATTTAAACCATATTTGAAAATCAAAAGCGTTCTCAGTCATTTCTACATAGTATAAACAGAATAAAATATTGATGCATAACTATTTTAAACATTTAGATTTAGACAGAAAGTTAAATATATATATATATATTTTGCATTTTGGAAAAAAAAAGAAGTTATTAATAATGCTGAAATACATATATTTTTTCAATCCTAGAAAACGTATTCTTTTGATTACATAAATAATCAACAATTTATTTAAGATTAACATGTTAGTGAATTCACATTACCTGTGCCTGAGAAAAATCACAACTTTTACAAACAAGAAACATCCATACAAATAAAATCACTTACAAGTTTTAGCATAAAAAATTTATAAATTATAATTGAGTACAAAATCACACCAATTTAGATTTAGGGCCAATATTTTTAATAAATTTTGTAATTATGTTTGGCAAATCTGGACTTTTATAGATATTCTTATGTCCGAGATCAAACTTTCCGTCAAACCCGACAAATTGTGTGTCTTCTGGACGTAAGGATTTCCTTTTTGGATGCCTCAATGCCTCCTCGTACAGTATTTTTCCGTGCTCGAAAGGGACAAATCCATCATCTTCAGCATGAAGTATGAGCAAGGGACAAGAAACTTGATGGATACGACCGATACTGTCAAAGCCTGTCTCCTCGTCCCCAATAGGGTTGGCTATGAGAGTTTCGAAATACGGCATGTAGCGGTGAAATATGGATATGGGGTGGTACTTGGCGGCCTCTATTATTTTCGTGAAAGGAGCCTCTAGTATCAGAGCACCAGGTTTAGAAGGGGATTCAGACAGCGAATTCAGGAATGCTACCCCAACTCCTGTGCCCAGGGAGTGCCCCCAAACTAAAATTCGAGAAGAATCCACGTGCTGCTTACGAAGCCAGTCATAAACCCGATTTGTGTCCTGGACCAATCCGTTTTCTGTCGGGTTTACGTTGCTGGAGTCCCCGAAACCGCGGTAATCAAAAGCCAGGACATGGGCATCGACTTGTTCAGCCAGAAGCTTGTACAGCTTCACTCTGTGTCCACCTCCTCTGGTACCAGCATTCCCATGCAGGTACAAAAAGACTGGACGACCGTCATTGAAATCGCTGGCACTCGGAGAACCCTCCTCCTTGCATTTGGAGAGTGGTGGAATGTGCCAAGCGCCCAATCGTATGCCATCTTCGGAGCCTATGTAAAGGTTTCTGGAGCACTTGAGCCCACTTTCGGTAGGCACAGAAAGGTTTCCTTCCCGCGATAGACTAATGTAGTTGAGGAATACAGCATGGCGCCTTACAGCTGGACTGTAGTAGACAGCCAAGGGAATTATGACGTACAGGACAAAAACTACCAGAAATATGACTGTTAAAATTATATTTCTAGATCCATTGGTCGGTTTAGCTTTTTGGGAATGGACGGTTGTCTTTTTTGACTTGGTTCCTTCCGCCACATTCCCCCCAGTGCGCTTGCGTACCATTTTAAGGACCTAAAATAGATGAAATAACCTCACATTTACTTTACGAAAAAAAGATAATTATTTTGCTTTATTTGTCAAACAATTAATATTTGATAATAGTTAAAGGTGAACAGTCTACTAAAGCTTTGTTTTCTACACATTTTACATGGCTATTTTGAACTGATAAGATTATTAAAAGCTACATTTTAAAAGCTTATTTTAGGAAAATTAGCTAATTTGTTTAAATACAAAATAAAATGTGATGGATGTCTATCTTTAATAAGTTATAGGGTTGTTAAAAGAATAGAATGAATATTATAACACTTCACTTTAAATGTTTAAAATGTCACATAGCACCATTCTCTTCTTAAAAAATTAAATCTTTTTAATGTTTAAACAAAATTCGAATACAAACTTTTAAATATTTTTCACATATTCTACGAAACTAAACCACCCTATTCAAAGACAGTTACTTCCTAGTTAATAGGGCCCATAGATTTGGCAACATTTGAAAAAGTAAATACATATATAATAAATTTTTAGTAAGTTTCTAAATGACAAGTATGAATCTTCCGCTAACGATCAAACCTTAAATCATATACAGCAAAATTACAAAAGCAAATACAATGCCAATATTTGACACTTTTAAAAGATACTTCCCTGGTTTAACATAGCAATCTATTAAAAAAAATCATTTATTAGACCAGACTTACACATCAGCATAGAACTGAACAAAATGAAAATTTAAATCTAATTTGACAAAATAAAAACATCAGTTTTGTTTGATATTTCAAAGTTGCATTGTCAATCTTTAAAAAATAACTAGTGTTTTGTCAAAAGTATTTAAATGAAGCCGAACTCTTGATGTAAATCACAATCAATACAAATCGCTCATATAAATTAAATGCATAAAATAAAACTAGCAGTTTGCAAGAATATTTTTATTCACTAAACGATCATTTTGAATTACTAATATTATAACGCGAAATAAACAATTGTAGCGATGTTAGGTTTTACTCATTATTATTTTCAATGAGATTCCGAAAAACTGTAGTATAAATATTAATACGATTAATTAAATACGATCCATTAGGGTTTTTTATGAATTAAAAAAAAAAAACATTAGTCACATATGATTTTAGCACCGAATCCATAAAAATATCTTGTCAACTTATTTCAAGGACATCAGATTTTGTAATTTTTAGCATCAGGAAAAGGAATACTAAATATGATTGTATACCTCCTAATGTGACACAAAATATTAATTACCTTATGAGTTCAGAGAAAAAATGCGATCAACAAACTACAGAAAATGACAAGTCGGAAACATTCTGCAAACTGGAAGCTGAAAACAAAACAACAAAAAAAGTTTACAACACTCACGTAATAAAAGTTAAAGTGTATATTTAAACAATTTTAGAGGGAAATTAGGTAAATAATAGTTTTTGAAAATCAAGGTTTTAAAAGTGAAAACATCTATTAAGATATAAATATTTTCTTGAAAAAGTATCCAAGTGCTAACCTAATCAAAACTACAAAGAATTTAAATTTAATTTCATTTAAATGGAGCCAATCTTTCTTAACTGTATCTTTGCTTCCAAATTTAGTGACAGAATCACAGATTGCTGATGATCTCGCGAAGTCGCTGTTTTCGTTCGTCATTAAATTTCATTTTAAAATAAATTTTCTGCTTTAAAAACTCAAAAAAATACTGCACAATTATGCCTAAACGTATTACAACTTAGTATTTTTGTGTCGTGTTTTTTTAATGTTTATTCTAGATTTAAGCCAATGATTGCAATGTTGTTGTAATAAGTCTTAACTAATGTTTATTAAAATATCGAACTAATTTTTTTAAAAATATTAATTTTTTTAAATGTAGAAAATTAAAAAAGCCCATTAAATTTAATCAATAATTTTATTTTGTTTAATCATTGAATATAATTTTAAACAAGTAGGTTATCTGTACCAAAATAATGTGTTGCTTGATTATTTAGGAAAGATAACTCGCTTTAAAAACGAGTAGAAAGTCCTTTAAACCAACAAAGAAATTACTTAAATTATCTTTTTAATTGCCTAAAACTTTTTATTAAATCGTGAAATATATGGTAGATACTTTTAGAAATCAACTACTTTTATGTAATTAAAAACTTATTGAAGCAGCTGTGATATAAAAGTTTGTTGATGTATTGAATTATGAAAAATTAAGTTTAATTGAAAACTGCAACCAATATTGACATTAATTGGATTGGGTTTGACAAATTTGTGCTTTTTTCGCTGTCTGGCAACAGTAAAAATTTACTGTACGGTCACCCTTGGCGAATTTTTCAGAATCTCTCCAAAAGTGTTTAGTAACAGCCACAGTTTAAAGAAAAAAGCGTTTTGTAGATAGTTTTGGTCCCTTAAGTAGGAATTTACTCCATTCTTTGTGTTGAAAATAATGATAAAATGTGTTTTAGCGCGAGGCCGTGGAGGAAGCGGGCACAAGGGGCTGCGTCGTCATTTCACCAACCCTGACCAGATGGCACAGAATGAGGAAAAGAAAGAAAAAGAGAGGCAGTGGAGGGTAAGTTGGGACTATGGTCGTTGTAGTAAGCCTATTTGTATGTATTTCTAGCATGCCAATAGCTCTTGTATAAATCTGTATTAACATTAATTGTTAAAAATGTACCTTACAGTTGTCCTTGGCGAATTTTTACAAAATCTTGCCAGAACTCTCTACGTTGGCGACTTTTTGAGCAACCACATATAAAAAGAGAAAAATGACTACTACATTTTCTTGTCCAGTAGGTTTGCCAGTAAAAATTTTTGGCACTAAGTCGGAGAATGATTGCCAGACAAAATTTATTTAGTACCAAATCTGGAAAAATCATGCAAAGGGTGACTGTACAGAAAATCGGATCCCATTAATTGAACTGTTATATACAGATTCCAAGAGGAGCTTTATCCTAGTCTCACTATTTCAACTTTCAACCAGTGTAGTCAGGTGACGAAGTTAAAAGCTGGCACCCAACTCTACACCAATACTATATGCTATGCCTAGGCAATGGACTTCCCACATTTATTGGCCACATGTTGCATTTTTCTTAGAAAATGATTATCTCCATTGGCAGAATGCTTTTTTTCTGTGTGTGTTGCAATATGTTCCTAAACTCTGTGCCAACCTAACTTGGGTAAATCAAAGAGGGAAAAGCACGGTTGGCCCTTTAGTTGAAAACTCTTGTGCGGTAATATTTACATGCAAAATTATGTGAACACAATTTAACCAAAATACACTTTCTATTATGATACAATAGCAAAATTTTCTCAAATGATATTCCAATCTGTTAGACCTTAAATGAAATGAGTGTTTTAAACATGTTTTCTGGATGGATTCACAAATAATTTATGGCACTCTTTACATGCGCAGAAGGATCTTCTCCATAGCATATTTCTATTTACCCAACTTAGGTTGGCAAGGAGTGTAGTACCCTCCTCTTCTCTGGTCACACAAGTGCTATCCAGCCACCTCATTTACTTAAGATTAAAGTGTCTATATTATCAATAATTTTTCTGATGAGGACTCCCATTGCTCTATAAATTCTCGGTTTTTAATTTTGTGGCACATTGCCAATAGCCCATCTGTAGACCTAATTCAACATAAATTAAACTTTCAAACTTCCTGTAATCTTGTCACTGGTCATGTGCTGTTAACCTTGAAGTTTATTAAACTGGTCCAGTTATCCCAGCTTAGTGCAAGACAAAGAAAAATTATGGTGATTAAGTAACTGTCATTATATAAAACTAAAGGTAATATTTAAATAACTTGCTTTCAGATTTTGGCTTTTACTAAGTGTTATTTAATAGAACAGAAAGCTGTCATATTGCTTCAAATTAACAATGCCATGCAACCTTTGTGATACACTAGATGTGGAGTTGCTTTTGGTGGTAACCAGTGGTGGCCCGTGGTCAAAAAATGTTGGTGCAGCCAAAGCAACGCGACCCCCCCTCCCACCAAACTTCTGTCAGCTTAGCATAAATTGAAAAGCATATAATGTAAAAGGTATATGAAGAGTACACGGGAAGAAGCGATTGATTTATTAGGCGGACTGCCGCAACTGCCCGCTTGGCGGCATAAAACCGGTTTATCTCCTTCTTATTCGCTTGGTCCAAGCGTCGGGATCGCCAATCGCCTGAACTTGGTAGCTAGGAACCACAGAGATAGTACTACACTTGCATATCACGTGACCTACAACAATGACTTCATTGCTTGCGCGTCCCGTCGATAGCATTGGAGGTCACGTGATCTGCCACTATATTACTTTAACTATGATATCTATGGTAGGAACTGGTTTCCTTACACAAGTTTAGGCGATCACTCGCTATCATCGCCAAAGTGGCCTGCTAGGGAAACTTCTCTGAAAAATCAATCGGTTTTTCCCGTGTACTCTTCATATAAGATTGTATAAAATAGAAAAACTTACTTTAAAAAAACAGTGGTTTACTTTAAATATATTCCATCAATAGCGGGGGGTTCCATTTTTTAATAAAGAACAAATAAAATATTAATACTAAGAAACAAAAGCATTCTGCACCGAAATTTAATAACCGTTTGAGCGATAGTCTATGGCTTAAGCGATGAAGAATAAGAAAAGAATTCAATCTCTTGATTTCCCCTTCATCACACGTATGGCTTAACACGTGTTTGGCGGCCACCAATCATATCAGCCAATTCCAACTGCAGCCGAAACACATAAAATTGTTTTGGGCTGCACTCCGCGCCTTAATCCATTCAATTAAACGGGGATTAAGCAATGCATATTCTTCGTCGCCATGGCAACCCCGCTCGCGTCCTTCAGCTCTTCTCTCATTTCTCTAACCGGGCTGCTGTTCAGTAGGATTGGATTATGGGCATGCAACACATTTGACACCCAAATGGGTAACTTTTACCTATCCCACTATTTGAGTGGAATTTTCATTATTGGCTTGAAAGCGCTACACTAAAAAAAAAGCACTCCTCTGGCAAAATGTAACAATAACAAAATAAATATTAATGTATGATTGGATTTGGGATTTTACTTTAACTGAATATTTCGGTACAGCCCGGCTGTACTTGCTGTATGCCACGAGCCGCCACTGGTGGTAACTTAATTTACACAAGCACACAGATTGGTGCAGTAAAGTATCATTTAAATGTTATTTTTCTATGTGCTAGTCAAGGTGATATGCTTTCTGGCAGTTCTACTTGCCAAGCTGTAGTCTTTTACTACCCAGATTGCTTTTTTTGTTGTAAATTTACTCAACTTATGGTAATCTTTGTTTTATATTTAAAGATGTTCTATTTGTACAAGATGTTTTTTTTAAACGATATTTGTTGCTATGGATTGCTTAGGGTAAAAAAATTAGAATGGAATAATTGAAGTTAATGAAATGTTTTAAAGACTCCAACGAATTTAAACAAAATTGCAGCAATTGCCTTGTAGTTGGTATCATACAGGTCCTTTGCTTTACCCCTCTAATATTTTATGTGATGTCCTGACTAAAACAGAAATACGATCCATAGACAGTTAATTATGTATTACTAAGCATTTCTTGGTTATATTATGGATATGCATCGCTTAATACTATTTAATATTTTTTTAAATATATTTTTGTATTTATATCCCTTCCTATTATTTAGAATAAGTTTGTATTTGTATCAATCCTATGTTAAATTTTCCAACATATTTTTATGTGAATTCACTTTTTTTAGCAACAAAGAGGAGAGTTGAGCAGCAGTGAAGAGTCCGGTGAAGAAAAGGAGAGTTCTTCTGAGGAATCCTCGTCTGAGGAAGAAAGCGAAAGTGAAGAAAAGCAGGTGAATTGCTCAATAAGATTTAAAAGAGCAGTTTTGCTATATTTGTCATCTGAATGGAATTAATCTACTACACCAGTGCTCAGCAACCTTTTTTTTTTAAAAAAATATTAGTGTGTTTGGGATATTTTAGGCCCCATTTAATTTTAGGGTATTTATAATAATCAAAAATTTTATGTTATTGCTAAATTTTATTTCCTCTCTGTCTCTTTTATATACTTCTTATTGTAATAACTGCTTATGTAAGGAATTCAGATACAATTTAGTTTTTGTAATAATATTTATTTATTCATCAGCAAAATACATACTAGGAAAAATTTGGTTTGAATGTTCTTGTTTTTAAAGTTTTTTTTTTATAAGTACATAATTTTGGATTAATTAGCAAAATGCTTCAATAATCCACAGAAAGGCTGTATGCCATTACAGGTTACCAATGAATTTACTAAACCATGAAGTCTGTTTAATGTGGCATTGCTCCTTTTACAGGAATCCCATAACCATGAACCTACCTAAATATATAATGGTAAAAATAGCCTTAAAAGTCCTTATTTTATACCTAATCCTGAAAGCTGCTACTCTTTGAACATAAGGCTCCCCAAGACGAACATGCAGCATACAAATTGTCAAAAAATATTTGAAGTTAGATTGTAATTTGTTCACTTTTGTACTATTTAGAATTTAAATTTCAATGGTAGGACTATAAAATGTATTTATTTCTGAAAGTAAAATCTAGAAAAATAGTTAAAATATTTATTATTATAACCCTAAATAATTTCGCAAGATGCATGAATGATGACATATCTGACAGATGACTTATGAATAGTGCTATATATGCATTCAAAATGCTTTAATATTCAACATTTTAATATTTAGCAAATAAAGCCTAAAGCCAATTTGTAGAATAGTTGGGATAAAGTTAGCAAATCCTGTTTTTTTTATAAACAAATGCAATGGAAAAGGTAAACTTCAGTCGGACAATTTTTCTGAAAAACTAAGCTTTTTGCTGGTACATTACTCTCCCTTTCATATTTGAATGAGCCCCTAAAAGTTTCTAGTGACAGTCCTTTTTAGCTTCCACACAACGTTTATAACGTAAAAAGTGGAAGGTTTTATAATCGTTCTGTCTGTCTGTCCGTCACTCACTTTCACAGAACGAACCGCAAGTCTCACAAACAAGTGGGATACGTTATATTGAAGCACAAAATCAGTTTAGGCTACATTCCAAATTTCATTAAAAAATTTAAATTAGAAGTTTATTTAAAATTTAAATAACTAAAAATTTAATCTATATTGAAATAATATGCGAATTCCATTTTTATTCAATATTTTCACTGTTGACATGACACCAAACGTACAAGAAACTTCATTTAAAAAAAAATTCTTGAAAAAAAAATATTTATTTTGTGTAATAATTCAATTTGGATTGTTGTAATAGCACAATAAAGTTATTTTGATGGTTCGTTATATTTTTCGGAAGAAAGATGCCTAAAAAATATGCAAATTTTCGCTTTTATTTTTAAAGCAACAATTTTACTAATCTACTTTTCGAAATGTAAACTTGTGACTGCAAAAAGATATTTATTAAAAAAATTCATCACTATTCTTCTAAGTTAAAAAAAAATTAGCAAACGATAAAGATTAATTATCAAATCTGCAAAAGAAGATTAAATAAAATTATTAGTTTTTGCTCATAAAAAGTTTGAATTAGAACTAGCCAAAGGCCCTGTTTGGCAAATTTCTTTTTGAGGTGTTTCCTGTTGAGCGTAAAATGTTGTGTGGAAGCCGTGTGACAGATTCTGTAACAAACCAACTTGTTTAATTTTATGTTATCTGAAGCAACCAATTAACATTTGGCAATTGTTATGTTTTGCATATTTTATTACATTATATCTTAAAATTTTTGGATGCATTATTTTGTTGTCTGTTTGCTTATTAATTTGTATACTTTTGACCTTAGGCTAAAGCTAAGGGTGTTCAACATTTAATTGAAATTGAAAATCCTAACCGTGTTGTAAAGAAAGAAAAGAAGGTAGAAACTATAAAAGTTGAGGAAGTGTCATCTGCACAACTTTCTCGTAGGGAAAGGTAAGTTTACCAAAATGCAAAGTTTTAGCATTATTTTATATTGTTTTTCAAAGATAACTAGTGTTTAACTCATCTTTTTTTTATGCAGGTAAGTATAAAATCTTAGTAGATTTTTTGTAATAAGTGTTTGGCAAAATATTATGATAGAAATGTAAGATAAGGACTAAGGAACTGTTTCATGCTCCAAACTGTAGTTTTGGCATTCAGACAATATCTTCAACTTCCGCATAAAGGAGTGGATTCACAAAGGAAACAACTTAGATTATTGGGGCAAATAGTTAACCAACAAACTATTTGCCCCAATAATCTATGTTGTTTCCTTCATTAATCCTGTTATGTGGTTTTTATCTTTAAAAATAGCCTTAAAATTATCTAATTACAGTTGAATCTCATTAAGGTGAACTCGCTTTATATGAAATGTGGCTTAAAATGAACAGAAAGCATTTCCGCGACCTCTAAAGCCAAATGATAAATCTCTTTATGCGAAATTGCTTTCAGCGATATTCCGCTGAACCCGAAAAGAAAACTCGGAATTTGACTTTTTTCTCCTAGTAATTCGATAAACAAATGAAACAAAATATTATTCAAAAAAGCGGCAATAGAACATTATAGCATTTCTTACAGTATGTACTACTCCAAACGAACTTTTTTAATTAAATTACATGTATTATAAAGGTAAAAATTAGCGGTCGCCACGTGGCGATTTAAATGTCAATATAGACGATTAAAAAGTTTGCCAAAGGTCACCACTCTCCCGTTGTGCTATCTTATCTCTCAGTCAAATTTATGTTGAAAATATCCCACTCCACCCCCTATCCCTTTGTTCAACAATTTTTCAGCTACCTGTTACTGCCAGATGTCGACGACCAATCTTTCGTGATTAAGAAATTTTTTTTAACTTAGTGTTTGTTGAATAAAATGTGTATATGCAGTAAACATTGAAATACTAAATCAATTTTTGTGGTTATTGTATGAAATATGTTATCTTGCATGTTATCCAAGTTTTTAAAATTTTATTGTAAGAGTGCATTAGGATCCTTATAGTTAATTTTAGTCCGAACAAATTCAGGATATTGAAAACAGGCATGCTTAGTTTAATTTTATATCAAAACATTTATGGGTCATTCTTGAGAAAACGTGCAATTTGAGGAAAAAAATCTCGGAAAAAAAATATTTCTGAAAGTTTTTGAAACTTTGGATTTGAGTTGCCCTTACGTACTGCACTGTAAAAATAATCAGTCCCGATCATACAATTAATATTAATTATTCATATAAGGAATA
Organism: Hylyphantes graminicola; assembly: GCA_023701765.1. Taxonomy (NCBI): domain Eukaryota; kingdom Metazoa; phylum Arthropoda; class Arachnida; order Araneae; family Linyphiidae; genus Hylyphantes; species Hylyphantes graminicola. The sequence continues at coordinate 25,680,483 of CM043117.1, forward strand.
CATGGACTGAATACACGGACATGACGAAATCGTAAATAAGAGCGTCCAGGCGCAAAAGGTTTAGGCTTTAGAGAACGAAACTTGCAAACTGGCAATATATACCTTATTTCTTTCTATAAATACAAAATTATAGGTAAAAATCCTTAGCTTACCTTCTCATATCTTGACCACAGAAATGACGCTATGATCTGGGGACGTACATAAATTACGTCACGCTCATAAGGGGGAGGGAGGGGTATGCGACAGCGTGACGGACCGTGACATAGAGGGGGGGGAGGGGTATTTGCTTGCGTGACGTAACGATTAAAAACTTTCAATTTTGCAAGGAAAATCTGCTTTACGCAAGAACGTTTTTTAGAAAGAAATCTGAAATCTTTATTTTTGTCATAAGATCATCATAAAAACACTGAAACACACACACACAAAGGGAAATATTAAAATCATCTTTTTTGAAAAAAAAAGGGGGGGGGGGTCTGTGACAAACGTGACGTAATTTTAGGGGGAGGGGTTCGACCAAACGTGACGCAGCGTGACATAGGGGAAGGGAGGGGTCAAAAAAGTCAAAATTTTGCGTGACGTAGTTTATGTACGTCCCCTCTTGTCAATGGCCTATTTTTAACTTCGAATCACTTTTCATCTATTCTGGTATTCAAACTATCGACGTGATACAACGTTTAAAGTGTGTTATTGAATACCAATAAGACTGAATCAGAGTACTATTATCATTTCTAGATAGTTATGCAAGCTAAAGAATAAGTTGCACACGGACATGACAAAAATCTGTGGGACATTTTATTTTCACGGAATTTATATACTTATACTCATTTTAATGATTATATTTTATGTTTTGTATGTTCTAGTAGTGTAAGTTGAACTAAAAATCAACTTTAGTTATGAAAAATTGGTATTTAATTAGTATAAACTAACAAAAACAGTTCCCGGACATGAGGGTGAGACTGCTCACGGACATGACTTGTCATATTCTGTGGACACAAATTTGTACACAAGATAAATAATTTTTTGAATTGTTTTAACGCTAGTAAGTAGATAAAGTATTAATTATTTTATTCAAGTGGAAGAATAACTTTTCTTCATACGAACGATATCTTGCGGGGACATGTGTTTGTACGTTTTCTCAAGAATGACCCTTATAACTTGTTTGTTCTTGACTGACAATTGTGTTTTTCCATTGTACGTTCTTTAACATGAAAATTCAATTGTTTTATGAACTTCTTCAGAGAAGAAATTGACAAGCAAAGGGCCAAAGTACACTACCAAAAGATGCATGCAGCGGGCAAAACGAATGAAGCTAAAGCTGATTTAGCAAGATTGGCCATTATTAAGAAGCAGCGGGAAGACGCAGCTAAACGCAGGGAAGAAGAAATTAAAGGTAACTTATCTCATTTCTTTCAATTATCTAGTGTGAAATATTATAAGGTAATGAAAGTATTGCGATGGGGGCGAAAATCTGAAACAGAGGTTTTGTGTTTTCTACACAGTTGTTGATTCTGCAAAATTGTTTTTTTGGGGGCATTAGTCTGTATTTGAGGCTACTCTACAGCTCAAACGAAAAGGGCTACAGACTTCAAATTGTGTAAACAATTGCGGAAAAGGTAGCTGCTATACAACTTTTGGGTTTTTAAAGATACTGCTAAAAAAACAAAAAAAGCTAGATTTCAAATTTAGTACATGAGTTCTTAGTACCTGTCAGATGTCATGGCATGGTAAGGTTTCGATAAATTCTTGCATGTGCAAATTGTAGCTGCCAGCTGCCATAGAACCTTTTAGGTTTTGAAGTCATTGAGATAACCTTATAGGGGTACATCATTACATTTATTAATTTAGTGAGTGTTAATTAAAAATTGTGTAGTGTTACACCCCCTAGTTTTTCGTGTAAAATTTTGGCATAATGTTGTATAGAAATTCTAACATGTGATGGATCTATTTTTGAGACAATCCTAAAATAACTTTTAAAGGTTAGAGATGTTTCAGGTAACTTTTGTACAAATTGTTTAAAATTATAAATTTTTTTCTTCAAAGCAGGATTTCTTTTTTTTTTCTGGAATTTTCAATTACTTTAAATTATTCCAACAAATGGAATATTGCCTTTGCTTCTTACCACTAGCAAATGTTAACTTTTCACCTTATATCCTTGTTTATACCATATCTGCATGATATATATTTGATAACTTGCTTTTGAAGCATGTCACTTGCTCCTATGTGTTTAAGTTAATTAGTTGATGATTTTGTGTTCACATTATAAGCAAATTTAGGTATAATGCAACAAGGGAAACGTACCTACCAGCAACCCATCTCACTATGTGTCAATGGACAATTCCCATATTTTTTAAAAACTGTCAAATACATTTTTTCGATAAAATAAACAACGCTGATTTCAAATAAATATCTATAATAAAATATACAAAAATTTTGTTATTAAATATTCAATGTTCAAAATCGTCAATTTTTAGTTATTGTTTGAATCGTTCTGCTATTGGCTGACTGATTGTGACGTACATGTACACTAGGTAGGGTTCGTTAGCTACTTCAATCATTCTCTAATGGGGCTGCAACTTTGGCAATCAAGCCTTTGCAGACGCAGCATATTCCCCAAAACTGAGAGACATTTTTTTGTGGCACCATCTAGGCGACTCTCTCTCTCTACCAATTTTGACGCACAGATTACAATGAATCCGAGCTCTCTGTGGATGTTTAAGAATGCTGAGATTTCATTTTGCCGAAAGAACCCAAAACTTAAATGAGCCCTCCAGGGATCTTTTACATGCCACTGAATCATGACATACGTGATAAAGATTTTCTGATCCAGAAAAACTGAGGTCCATTCTGAACTCCAAGACATGTGGTCCTTAGCCCACTGCAGTCGGTTCTTAATGTGTCCTTCGTCCCACTTTGGATGGTGCTTCCGTTTCTTAAAGATGAACTTTTTTGACCTTTTTATGTAGTTATACACAGTTCTTTTAGTAACATGTGTGATCCCTGATTGACATTGAGCTTTGCTAACACTACCTCCTGCATTTTTGAGTTCACGAATGATTTTTAGTTGATCACGTTGTGTAAGTTTTTTGGGTCTCCCTGTCTTTTTTCTTCTTCCGTTACTTTCAGGGTTTCTTATAAAGTTCGAAACAGTATTTGGACTTATAGATAGCTGCCGTGCAATCTCTCTAATACTCTTCTTCATTTTTATATGCAACTTTAGCACTTCTGGAACTCACTTAGAAATTTTCCTCTGGGAATTCTAAAACCAACAAAATCTACAAATTACTAACTAAATACTTAATTTTTGATAAAAAGTCAATAAATGAAGAAAAGCGCTCTAGCTGATGAACAACTAAAAGATTTTCTTTAAAAATTCTATTTATGTCTAATAATTAGAACAGATGCCACAGCCAATGAACAAACTTATTTTCAGACGAAAATTTAATTTTTTCAGACGAAAATTAAATTAATTATTTTGAAACAAATACAATTAAATATTTACAAACGATAATAAGATTAATCATACAATCAAAATAAATCAAACTTGGTAGGCTTTACGGTTTCCGACAGCTTCTTTATTGATATTTCGGACGTGTCCTTCTATTTATTTCACAGGCCAAAAGTTGTTGAGTTTTAAATTCCTAATATAAAATTGTAGTAGTTTAAATTTTTTGACTTAACATAAATTAAAGTACTAACAAAACATCCTCTTTACAAAAACCATTAAAATAAAAGCAAAATGTACAAAAAATGACTGTCCTTCTACTTTTTCACACAGTGTAGTTGCATTGGTTGCTTTAGTAGTTCCACTAATGAATGATAGATGCCTTTAATCCACTAATGATAGTTAGGTAAATGCTCTTTGTGTAGTTCTACAGATTTAAAGATGACAATCTTCTTTACGAAAAAAAATTAGCACGCAAATTATTTTTGTATCAATGATATTTGATTTTTTTCACATAATTACAAAAGTAGTGTATGAAACATTGTGAGGTAAACTTTTTAAAACGCGTGTCATTATTTCACTCACTCATGAAATTAAATCCACTAGTTTTAGTGTTACTTTTCACGATTGTTGCATAAATAACTACGCTTGCACTCTTTTTATTTTGAAATCATTATTAATAGATTGGATAATTTTTCTTTTAGCTAAAGCAGAAGCTGACAAAGCAAAGGCAGCTGAAACTAAGAAAGCTCTTGGAAGGAAAACATGACATCATTTATATAGCTTCATTTCAAAGTTATTTCCAAATTATGTTTGCACGATAAATATACATGTGCTTGTTAGTGGCAGTGCCATTTTTTTTAATGAAATCATCAATGCATTATTTTGCTTGTATTATAAATGTGTTTGAAAAAAGTGTTTATTGGTAGAACTGTATGAAAAAACTCATTTTATGTCAAGTAAAATAATTCTTTAAAAAATGTGTACTGTTTGTCGTTATTAACAAGTGTTTCCAATATGCACAGAAATATACTTTTTTATCACATCTGTTTTCTTCCACCAGAAGTAAATTGGTATCCCAATATCATAATAATTTGTTCCAATTATCAAGTTAATTTCTGTTTATTTTCAAATAATTTAGTTAACTTAAATTACAATGATAAACACACAAAAAAAATCCAAATTGTTCCTTGTGATTTTTTTGCTTCATATATATAAATATACAATCCAAATTGTAATGAATGTTTTAATGATTCCTTTCAGCAAGATATTTTTTTAAATATTTAATTCAGTTTGTTTTGATGGTTACCTATAGTTTCAATGTTGTCTGTTATGTATAATCTGTTTAATATACTGCATTAAACCAATTAAGTTTTTTAATTAATGGGAATGAATTTAAATAGTTTTTATGTCAGTATGCATGTCAAAATTAAAATGTCATTTGGGTAAATTTATTTCAAGATGTACAAAGCAAGATACTGCCTAACCGCTTTATTTCGTAGAAGGGTTTCCGTAATAGCCTCTTTGGGGATAATTGCAAAAAATAGCTGAAACTGAGGTAAAGAAAACGGTTACTCGCTTTATCTTTCGTGGCAACCCTGATTCACGGCAGAGATGAGTGGATACGACACACACGTTTGTACCCCAAATGAAGAACTGAAAGAGAAACCGGTTTTCGGTCACCAGTGTCCACCAAGCAAAGACGCAATTACAGAAAGACTAATGAAATCAAGCGGTTCTTCCTGTGTACTCTTCAAATGTTCTAAATCAGTATGAATTTTTTACATTAAGGTTAAATTCTTTAGCTGCATATTCAAGATTTAATTATTCATATAAAATTGAGAACCATAATAAAGTTGTATATTTCCCAACACTATTCTGTCATTGTATCGTCACTCATGATACTAATAGTTATTTTTGGATTAAAACTTTACAAATAATAAATCTGCATAATTATAATTGATCAATTTATACTGTTCAGTAAAAAGCAGGACAAAGTTTAGTCAGAAAGAAATTCATGCAATCTTTGTAGAAATTGGCAATAATTACAACATGCAAACTACAGCATGACAAATTAAGTGGTATCAAATAAGGGAAAAAATTATACAATAAATGGTACTGTGTATTTGTGACCAGATATTTGAAATCAAATACAGTAACATGAAACTATGAAAATTTAGAGGCTGGTATAAAAATTTCTTGATCCATTACCTATTGAATTTGAAAAGACCATAAAGTTGTAATGATTAATTAATGACAAACTTTTCTACTTCAAGTCCTAGAAAAAGAAATACAACTTTGTAATATTTCGTATATAGTGATGGCCAAAAGTGTGGACACCTTTTGAAAGGTTTATATTTTTCAACTATGTGATTACAGAATATATTAATTGCATATGATCAAATTAAAAGTAATTTAATCTTTATGAGGACCACTAAGTGCAGACCACTGAAGCTGTCTATGAGACTTATGGTTCCATATAATCTATATCCATGGACACAAAGTAATTTCATGTAGAATCAAAAAATACAGTATTACAATATCCTGTATTACGAATAAGTTATGCAACTAATATTATGATCTGTCTTAGTTTTGCAAGTCATTGAACCACCAACTTGTATAGCAATTTCAGCATAAGAGTATCCATTGATTGTGCTTGTTTGCTCAACTAAAATGAGTATAACTTTATTTGTAAAACAGATACTTTAATTCTGATTTTTTATTGAAATTCTACATTCGACTACCTTCAACTTAATATTTAAATGTTTGCATTTAAGCGAAATTTAATAGATGCAAGAACACATGTAACAGTTGAAACACATGAAACTTTCAAAAAGCGTCCACATTTTTGGCCACCACTGTAGGTAAAAGTGGTTTCAATAGAGAAACAGACAAGCCTTCGGAATGTAATCATTTATTTGACCACAAACTAATAACATCTACTTAAACAAATACTGCCAATACAATGAATTTTAAAAACCACAAAAGGTATTTTGACATGAGATGGTGTGACTAATGTCTGGTGAGAGAAAAACCATGGGCTATGAACACAAAGTATGCTGGCAGTGTATATGAACATGGACTTGTCTTCATTTAAATTTTGTGGCACACATTCCTAAAAAGATAACAAGCAGCTGACATAGGAGGAAACTGTTGGAAAAAGCCACACAGACAAAAACATAAGCAAAAGATGCACATATAAATCAACGCAGAAGTTTACACACTACACAATCTAACAATTCAATACCAAACTAACACATTATATATACCCAACTTCGGCTGCTTGCCCGGAAGTAGTAAATAATAACTTAAGATTGAAAATGATCTCGTGATGCATCTTAAAACAAGAACCAGTCAATATATATAAAAGGCTATAGTTTATGAATGTTATACACTTGAGATGAAAGTGGGATGGGCTGTCAATAGTCTTATGCACGCTCCCCTCTGATTCGTCGGGCCAACTGGATGTCTTTAGGCATGATGGTTACACGTTTGGCGTGGATGGCGCACAAGTTTGTGTCCTCAAACAGTCCCACCAAGTAGGCCTCGCTAGCTTCCTATAAGCAAGAAGGAAAAACATTAGGGTATACCTTCATAAAAATCAATTACAGTATGCTGTTTATGCAGAGATCATTCTAGGCGTTTTTCACGGGGCGCGGCGCCCTGCCCGCCTTTTTTTAATATAAATCCCGCCCTAAATGCCCTTTTTTACAAAATAAATCCCGCCCTCGTTGCCCTTTTTTACAAAATAAATCCCGCCCTCGTTGCCGATTTTCGTTTAAAAATGTCCGCGTTTTCCCGAGTTTTTCAAAAATTACTCTAATCCAACTTACTTTTTCAAAAGTTTATTTAACCCAGGTTATGTTATATTATACTTTTAAACCCGTTTTTCTAAACTTAATTATTAAAAAATACCTAAGATAATCGATTTTAGAATTAGATAGACGATCGAGAATTTTGAGCAAAAATAATGCCGTGACAAGGTGTTTTCACAACACCCCCCAACCTAAAAAAATTCTTTCCTTCATTCTCGGTCTATATCGATGAAAACTAAACTTAAATTTTGATAAATAACAAGTTTAAATAATAGATTTTAATAATAAAAGTAAAAATTTTAATTAAAATTTAAAGGATGAATTAGGATTGTATTACAATAAGATGTCTTCAAATATCGACCAACGGGTGCAATCCCCCATTGAAAGAGGATCATCTTCATCCGGACCAAAAATATGCAGTTCATGCTTCCTGCTGATTTGATTATTTTGCGGCCTAGTAATTTTTTAGAAATCTACTGATGACGTCACATTGCCTATACTCAATGATTGACAGTTCGCTGGCTTTGATGCGTTTGCGTGATCGGGAAGAGTGTCGCAATACTTTTGTAGCTCTGGTACAGGACTAATTGGACCAACCAGAATCTTTTCTTCTAATCTATCGTTTTGAGTCGTGACCTTGTGATCACAAGAGCAGCTGAAATGTTATTTTTTTTTTTACTTTTGAAACTTGGGCTCTTTTTTTTTATTTTGTCCTATACTGGGGTTTCAGACTGGTTTTAGTTTTTTTTAATGGAGTGTTGGCTTATACACGCTATATATAAATAAATTTTTGTTTGTTCCAATTACTAGTTCTTGAATTTTTCTGGAAAAAATTCTTGAATAGTATGCAGTAGAACTCCAATTATCTAAGCAATTGGAATTGGAACCTAACCACGTTCATATAATTGGAAATTTGGAGAAAAGATATATTGTAATCAATTACTCAATGTATTGTTGGGCTGTGAGATAATGAAGTTTTAATTTCGGTTTAACCAAATCCAAATTATGATGTTGTTTGGGTTATAGCTTTTGTTTCAGTTTGAGTTGTATCTTTTTATAATAGTTTTTTTTCTTTTAACTTATATTAGAATATTGGAAAAAGTGTACTAAATTTTTTATGGGATCTATAACAAACTCGGCCTATTTTTTTTTTTTTTTTTTTTTGTCTCTGTTGGATGTCATGCTTAGTAATATTTTTGGTGGGTACAAAAAAAATTACTAGACATGACATTGAATAAAGAGGAACAGTAACAGGTAGGCCAAGTTTAATTTTTCTTATATTCTTATAGTCAGCACCTCTTTGAATAATTGGAGTTCTGCTAAACTTGGAAAAAGTGTATGAACCATGCTTTTAATTTTAAATGCTAGAGCTGAATGCAAATAAAATCCATGTTTGTTTGATTAGTAGCATTAATGATTTTCACCACTTCGCTCCAGGAGATCTGTTTGCAGTTCTGGCTCGTTGTTAGGCATAAGTGCCTCATCATGTTCTTCACTTACTAGAAAAGATGTTTCATAAAATGATGGAGTAGAAAACTAATAAATATTTAATTTGGTATGCGAGTGTATTTTCTATTTTCCAAAAATCCGAAAAAACTATTATCGCATTTTAGATGCCCTAAACTTTTTGCAAGTGCCCTTTTTATATTTAAAGCGCCCTGCCCTTTTTTAATTCTAGAATGAACTCTGGTTTATGATACCCTAACTGTTGATTACAAACTTCAAAACATGACTCATTAAACACATCACACTCTAGTTAAAGATAATTAAACAATGCAAAAATAACTTTTTACTTAACAAATGGGATAGTTTATCTGAATAGACACAAGGACAAAATAATGGAAACGATTACTAAATGTTATTTAACGAGACTACTTAAAATAATTTGAATATTTATCAGTGCCCTAATATTTTTAAGAATAGACGTATCTTCCTTAGTTATATCAATTCAATGGTAACATAATCATGCACTCTTGATTTTTGAGTGTTTCCATCTGTATAAACATGGATTTGTTAGAGTATTGTCTGTGGTAAATATTCATTAAAATATTGTATAGGATAATCGAGTTATGTCTACTAATCTTTAAAAAAAAACTTTACTAGGCTTTAGCAAACTACAATGGCCATATAAAACTCAGAAGGTTTCTAAAACCCAGACATAATTGCTAACATAGCTAGAATAAAATTAGGATGTAAACAAAGGGCTGATGTTCACTTTTAAGAAACTAATTAAATGCAAATTCCTAGATAAGGTATATCCAAGAAGAGTGGGTATTTTCCTGTTTTAGTTAATACAGTTAACATGAGAGAGTAAACTGCAACAATGAATGCGACTATTATCTCAGAAATAGTCTTTATTATACTTCCCTACAGGCACAACAAAGGTCGAAGTCATTTGTCCACTGACTGCAGTTTACCTTCCCACAGCAGACATCCCATCATTTAACCACACCAAACTAAACCGCATCCATTCTGAACTTACCTGCAAAGCCCCAATGGCGGCACTCTGGAAACGGAGATCGGTTTTGAAGTCTTGAGCGATTTCTCTCACGAGCCTCTGGAAGGGTAATTTCCTGATGAGCAACTCTGTGGACTTCTGGTAACGACGGATCTCACGAAGAGCGACAGTACCGGGCCTGTATCGATGGGGCTTCTTCACACCACCGGTGGAAGGGGCGCTCTTGCGGGCTGCCTTGGTGGCAAGCTGTTTACGGGGGGCTTTGCCTCCGGTGGATTTACGGGCGGTTTGCTTGGTACGAGCCATCACGGAAAATTAGAGATCCTGAAAATAAGCACTACTTTAGAACAAAGTGTTGTAACCTTACAGTATTGGTTGAGAGGCAGTTAAGGTAAAATCCTAGTCACTAGCAAGTCAACAAAATATAACATTTGAGTATTTAAACAACTTGACTACAGCCTAGTACACTAACAGGGGGCACTTAATTAAAACATTGCAAGCATTCAGAATTGCATAGTTTTATTTTAGGTAAACTTGAAAAAAAATGACAGCCAAGATAGAAAACATAAGTTTCGAATTAATATAATGCTCCAAAAGTAGACATAGTATATGGACTAGTATTTGACCCAGTTAACTTGGTTAAAAGTTAGCTTATGCTAGTCCCAGACAAGGCAACTTGTTAAGATCAACATGTATTCTTAGTTACAGAACTTGCTGATGTAACCTTAATAAAACCAGTCTATATCGATGCATACTTTAGAATTTGTCCCCAACTCAAATTTTAACTTATGCACGGGAAAACAACTTCATCCAACAGATAGCAAGGAAGCATGTAAATAACAGGTTAGGGGCACCTACTGGTTAAAATGATACACCTACATACAGAATTAAAAATTTCAACCCCATGATAAACAACTGATTTAAAAGTTACTATAAATATAACTGAAATTTAAAAAAACAGCTGTACAGATTGTTAGGTTAAGAGATCACGAAATGACAAAATTTGCGAGGAAATCTAGTATTCAGTTTCACAATTAGCAAATATTTAAACCAGATCAAATCCTATTCAATAAATAAACATTACGATTAACAAATACTGAAGGATACTTGAAATAAACAAGTAACTAAGTTCAGACTTTCATTATGCAAAATCTATTAATATAAGTGTATAATGTACCATAAAGAGGTTTAATAAATGCATAAACACGTCATATTGGAATATAACAGCACTTTCCCCAACAAATTAACAAGCCCCAAACAGAAGGGTTAACTATAAACAAGACAAACATCTGTTGTGTTTGCAAACTAACGGTACCCAACAAAGAAAATGGCGGAAGAGCTACTTTCCGGGTTCAAACAACTATAAACTATAACCCCCACCAGGATTATTTCTATGCTAAATTAATTGTTTTTCGTAGCCCAAGTCTTATTTACGTACCTCAATAAAATTTGAAGTTCAACACACGACGGGAATAAATAAATCCAGAAATATTTTTTAACAAAACCAATTCACGAGAAAACAAAATACTGCACTGACCACAAGCGACTCAGAAACATTGCACATTACGTCACCATGACCTGATAACGCATTGGTTACTTGTCATTTTTACCTACTCTCCATTGGTTCCCAGAAGCCGATTGTCCATTGGCGGAAAGCGACCTAAAGACAGGCGTTGATTGGCTAATGCTTTGTACTCCGATTGGTCGGGACAGGGACCTCAAAATCCACAACAAAACCACGTTTACTACGATACGTTCGTTATTACACGTGGCAAATATACGCAAACTAGCGAAAAATATGAAGTTGGGACAGTGGTTTCTACAAAGCCGTGTTGCAAGTGAGGTCAGGTCCGTGGCAATCGAGCGGCATTTCGCATCCGTATACAAACTAAAAAAAAAATCTTTACCGTTTACGAGATTCATAGACCCGACAAAAATACGACGTTGATAAACATATGTATTGCCACGCATGCTGGGAAGAGAAATGAAAAATCTCGTGTTTCACTAGCAGTCAGGGTTGGCACGGTAATTACCAAAAACTGGTTTTTACCAGTATTTATATTTACCATGGTTTTTACCACCTTGGTAAAAACATTTTTTTCTCATGGTTTTTGCCACTCTTAGTAAAATGCATGTTTTCCCTACTCTTGGTAAAAAAGATAAATTAATAATTTTGCTCTTGTTCATGATGTTTTCTAGTTCCCTTTTTATTATGGAAAGAATGTGTTTGAAGAACAAATATTCTATACAAATTACTACAGTTTTTTTTTTAAATATTCATACCACACGAGGAAGAAAAAAAATACAAACATCAAGAACAGCTTACTATTTTTTACATTCTGCATTTGTTCTTTTCTAATTATTTGAATGACTTAGTTTTGATTCCAGAACACAGATGATCCAGAATCCAACTGATTAATAGTTACAGAATGCTGGATTCCAAAATGTGTAATGTCCCCCCCCCCCCAAGTCTTGGCCAAAAATTTAATCTTTTGATAACAATAAATAGAATATCATTTTATTTACTAGGAAGCATTACACACATGTGTGTCGACATACAAGTGTAAATTACATACGGATTGTGAAATACAGTAAACTCCCGATTATCCGCGGATGGATTATCCGCGGGCCACTATCCACCCCCTCCCCCTACCATTTTTCAGTTCAAATTATAAAAAAAAAACCGCGATAAAGGAATTTCATTTGTTTCAAAACTTTTTGGAAGAATGTATCCCAGGAACAACGAACAAAGAACGACGAATATATTTAACAAGAACAGCGACTGCATTACAATAAGAATGACTATAAGAAACCTGGTGTTCTTATTATTCAGGTAATTGTTCAGCCAGGTGCACATCACGAACAGGTTTTTTGTCGAAAAGCGTCACTTGTTAAATAAACAGCCCGTTATTTTAATTGAATTGCTTTATGTGATTTTGATACTTGCGAAATGCGTGAGAAACTAAAAAAAAAAAGTTGTCTTGAAAATTCAAGACGAACTACAACTTATTAAAAAGATGGAAAACAGATCCTCAAAAAATCAAATGTGTTTGTAGTATGGCATAGGAGAAACGACATTAATAGACATTTTGAAGTAAGTAAATTTGTACATGCTATATACACTGTAATTTACTTTAATAAAACCCAGAAAAAAATTTGTTTGTAGGCATTTTCTTCATTTTTGCGGATTATCCGCGAATTCGCTTATCCGCGGAAGCCGCGCCACCCAATTCCGCGGATAATCGGGAGTTTACTGTATTTGTTTTTGAGCATATGAAGTAAATTGGTTTTTCCTGGAAAATACCAAGTTTTTATCATGTCCAGGTAAAACACAACCCTGCTTGTAGTGCAAAATTAATTTTACTCTCACTTAAACGAATTTTTAAAACTTGGTTATAAATTTTGTATACCCCTTAAATTTTGAATACCCTTACTTATAACTGCTTACACACACTATTAAAGTACCTTTGAAAGAAAATTAGCAAACGCATTTTAAACTTTTAAAGGCAAAAATTCTATCCATTTTCTTTGGCAGATTTAATAAATAATCTTTATCATTTGCGAACTTTGTTTGAAGCTCAACTTCAAGGAATGATATTTTTAACATAAAATGGAAATGAAACTGCTTGCAATATCATTAAATTTTTAAAATAAACACTTTTCATGCAAATAATAAAAATTGAATTTTCCTTCCATTTAAAAGGAGATAAATTTTAGCTATTTGAATTTTACCATTTATTGAACACCATTTATTAATGTATAACAACAATAAAATTACATATACTAAGTATTTCTGCTTTCTGACCTCGCGCTGGATTCCCCAGTGTTTAGTTCCCAAGCATACCAAGTCTTCATTTTATTGACCCTTTTAAAGGATGAAGTGGGATCATTGTATGATGCCACTAAGGGGATAGTATCCAATCAGGGATTCAAACCCCCGAATCTGTGGCATGGCGATGCGAATCACTACTACTAAGCCACTGGGTGCATTTGGCGACTAGACACTTAGTTTCGAACCCTGATCTACCCTTTAGACATCCTACAGCCTCATTGGTTTGGTTGTGCTCAACTTTATATAGTCAGGGCTTCGATTTATTTCTTGAAAATATAAATCATTGGTCATCACATCAGGAGATTAATTCACAGAAAACTTCCCAGGTTCTGATAAAACTTGATTAATTATTTGATTTCTAGTCTACTTTTAGTTTTAACCAAATCAATAACTTAAAATTAGAAACTTCAGGTGTACAATGGTACATGCCTTATATAAAAGTTCACAAGATGAACTAACTACACAAAACCATTAAAACAAGATTTTTTTTGTTTTAAGCAGGCGAGCAGCTAGCGTTGAGTGCAGAAATAAGTAATAGCATCATGAAAGTAAAATACACCCATATAGCAAATTAGTTAGTTTTAACTTAAGATCGTTTCAAAATTCCTGAATTGTTAATGAACTCATCAATAAAATCCAACAAGCACATTTTCTTCATCTTTTTAGCCCTTTAACTAGTTATCAAAATCATGGTTTGGTGTTTTTTTTTAAAAAAAGCTCAATAACTGCATTGCATTAATATACCAGGGAAAATAACGCAGTCCTTAAATTACTTTATTTACTCAGGCGGTCAGAAGTAAACAGATACGAGAAACACTTAGATTCAATAAACATAAAAAGGTATTTAAGCTGCGCGTACAGACAGCGAACAGGTTTTTTAGCAACGAACATTTACTCTGAAACTCAAAATAGAAGTTGGAAAGAGTTTAAGAAAAAGCGACGAGTCCATAAGTTTTCAGAAAGTGAAGCATTTATCGACCTTCTTCAAAGTGGGCCAATATTTACGAGAACTGGTTTCAAACGATTAGTTCAAGGTAGAGAAAATAACTATAGTGAAAAAGTTCAATTACGCCCTTGTTCACATTCTTTTAAAAATAGTATAGCTAGGGTTAGATTTAAATGAGCTACATTGAAAGAAAATGGTCAAAAAAACTTAATAAGCTCACACGCAAGTCACAGTCTAAAATAAGGTCAAAATTAAACGCGTTTTTAAAATATTTAATCCGTCTGAAAGCAGCATTTTACTTAAAAACAATTTACCTTGATTCTTCAAATAGGCCTAATGAATTAGGGATGGGTCGTTCACCACTGAACGAATCTCAAAGAACGATTCTTTAAAACGAACGAGTCAACTGAGTGACTCTTTTAAAAGAACGGTCGTTCGTTCGAACGTTCGCTCCTTTTCAGCCAATCAGAAGGCCACCGATTGAGTCGAACCTAAAGATTCGTTCAAAAGAGTTACCTACTCAGAAAATCACTTGGTGGTTCTTTTCGGAATAACATGAGAATATCGTACTTCCCGTCGTGTTCCTATGAGGTTGAAATTCCAGTTCGATCAAGTTAGAAAGTAAGGGGTTGGTTCTTTTCGAAATATCTTTCGAAAAGTGAGTTTCGAACGAGCACAATCGAACGATGATTTAGTGAATTGGTGCTTTACGGAATAACTTAAGATGTTGTAGCCTGCGTAGTGGTGAATTGAATTTCGTTCGGTTGCTTGTAACATGTCCCCATTGGTTGATTCCTACAAAAGAGTAATGGATCGTTCAGGCTGGTTCGTTTCGAAAAATTTCGGTCTCGTAGACACATGTTATCTTTTTCTGCTTGAGGACATGGGCATGGGTTGGGATGTGGTTCAGTGATTCCTGGAAGTTAGCCATTCAAAGTAATACATCAGTCAGTACTGAATGCTTTAGAACTGAGCTTCCATAATGGGCGCATAAATTGTATTTAAGCGGCCTTTCACTGACTAAAAAATATAGTTTTTTGGAAATTTTTAGAACAAAACCGTGTTACTAATTACAAATATTCGCCATTTGATTATAAGAAGGTATTTTAGGTGCATAAGATATCCCTCTATTAGACATCGCACTGACTCAAGAAATGAACATATTTTTGTTCAGAATTTAAAAATACTTTATAATAAATAACTATCGAACAATTGTCATTTATACGTAGAAGAAGTTTGTGTATAATATATTACACTCAAGGGAGCATCGCACTGACTTACAAAAATTAAGAATAAAAACACAATGTTAATATATATATTTTGATAAATGTATATTTTGCGCATAATATATATGATTTTGCGCATATATATAGATGTCAACGGCAAGCTTGTTTATTGTCCCATTTCATACAGCCATGACACAAAATTTAGTCTTCTGCAAAAAAAAAAAATTGCGTGCTGTTTTGTAAATATTAAAATTAAATTAATTCCATTTTCACTTGATAATCATTTTTCGGTGGTATAAATGTTTTCTCCTAAAAAATAGTATAAAATTAACAATAAGGACATCTAATTTTCAACTAGAGTTTTTAGACTAGACTCTCGACTAAATCGACACATTTTAGGGATTTGAAAATTGTAGACACGCACATAATTTTACACGAATATGCGGAACTTAAAATATTCTATTTTTAGTTTAGTTTGAATTATCGTCGCACTAGAGCTATACGAGGGCTATTGACGACATTCGTCGTAATTTAGAACCACAGTCAAGTGACGAGCCGACTCCTGAATAGGCACCCAACGCAACCGCTAAGGGCGATATCGTAAGCAGCGTTGGGTCTTTGGAGCATATTTAACATGCACTCCCCCTACACGGGGGTATTCGTCGGACATTATTGACTGCACAGGCAGCTTATAGGTCGGCAGTTATTTGGCGATGCCCGGACCCGAACCTGGAACCTTCCGCATGCAAGGCAAACGCCTTAAACATCTAGATTTCCCAGACCCTCAAATTTATAGCATTTGTGTCTGCCTAAAAAGCAGCAGGCGCAAAAATGAAAAATAAACGTCTACGCGATTAGGTTTTAGATTAATGTGACCAGCCGTTTTTGAGACAATACCGCTCCGCTTGTCTCGTGAACTTTTGAGTGTTTAGAGAGACAATCCCACTTGTTGTTTCACTGTCCTTCGGACATGCAGTCCACCAAAACGTCCCACTATTCTGTTACAGTCATTCAAAATACCGAAAAAAGGGGATAATATAAATAAAATATAGATATAACAAAACATTTGTGAGCTCTTTGTTAAAAAACCCCCCACTAAATCTATTATTTATGTCCTTTAATTCTATATTTGTTTACTCAGTATAATGGTAACTACCCACTGTTCATTGGCATGTGTAATAGTAATAGTTTTGTCTCATAAAGTATGCCAATGTTTTAAATTTAGGGAGCTAAAGGTGTATGAAATGAGAAAATTTATTCGAAAAATAGAGGGGTGCTGGGGTTAAAGATTGAATTTCCTGAGTCTTCGTTTTGAAAATCTGATCACATTATTTTAGATTATTTTGCTGCTTTGCCCTGCATTAAAATATTTTATCATTTATTCATTTCTTAAGGGGAGAACATAGTGTTAACAAAAAAAAATCAAATTTTTGAAACCAGTATTTTCTGATAGATGGGAGCCCGATCTTTCGAATGAGACCAATTTTGTATCGATCGGTTAACTATTTCTTACAAAGAAATTAAAATTATAAAAATAAACAAATGTGTCAAGCCTCTTTTGAATTACTAATTGTATGCTTGTATTATTAGTGTATTATATTATAAAATAAGTTTTTTTTAAGTTGATTTTTTAAAACTATTCACTGGCTCAATGCAAGAAAAAATTACTGACGGTTAACATGAAATTCGGTTAACACGAAATGTTTCGGTGGTCCCTTCGAGTTCGTGTTAATGGGCTCGACTGTATTTATTTTTCGCGTTTTTCCCAAAACTATAATTTTCAACACATCGGTACACTTTTCTCTAAACCTATTACATATTTCTTAATAGTTTTTTTTTGTGTGTGCTATAAAACCATTTTAGATCTATTTAGGTCACCTCATTTTCTTTTACAAATTAAAAAAAAAATGTCTTTTTGTCACTTTTCTGCGTTGAAAATCAGAGTTTTTATGAATTTAGAATATAATGTTTTTTTTAAATCAAATTTAAAAATTATTTTAGGCAAAAAAAACAGGTGACCAATATAAATCTAAATGTTTACTTGCATTTGAAACAAGTTTTACGTACATTCATCGTATTTTTTTGTACAAATGATATCGAAAAATACTTGTATTTTTGAAAATTCGTAATTGTATGTTTCAGAAGATGTCTTTTAAAAAAAAAATTAAAAAAATAATAAGATTCTTAGGAATAAATATAACAATAAAAGTACAATTTATAACTTGGTACAATTTGTTTATTTGTAACATAATTTTTAAATTATTTAGTGCCGTTCGAAATCAATACTAAGAATTGCTCAGTTTTGCTGCCGCTAACTATGTTCTCCCCCTAAAACACGAAATCCATAATAATTTTAAGTACGCCATTGTGTTTTTATAATAATACTAAACTTTTAGATTTATTATTCCCATTCCTTAATATCGCATTTCTTAGCACATTCATATTTATTTGTTCAATCTTTACGAGAACTTAAAAAATAATTTTCCCACAAGAATTTATTTTTTTTAACAGAGAATGAAAACAGGTGGAAAATCATAAGTTCTGCACTCGTCTTCTCCATTGTACAGAGAAGAAAGGGAGAGTATTCTTGTAGCTGAAGATACACCAAGAAAGATGTCAGCTGTTGTACAGCTTCGTCTTTTGTAACTTATCGTCTTTTGAAACTGTTTCTCTGAGGGCACGCGCCCTCAGAGAAAATAGTCATTTACTTAGTATTCGCGGGAACCCTTTCACTATACCTACAATGGTCGTATTATACTACCTCGTATTATTTCTTTAGAAAGAGACATAGGGTGTTAACTTAGTTGACGTTTTTTTCTTTTACATTTATACATATATTAATACATAATGATAATTACTAATTTTCCCTTTTGGCAAAGGTTTTTGCATTGCCTTTTGTTTTCTAAATGGCATTTAAAAATCATTTTTCGAAATACAAATAAATTTAGCAAACGATAAGTATAGAAATCGGCTTGTTACAGATGTTTCTCTTTCGAGTTTTAATTATTTTCTCTTAGCTGATTTCACAAGTTGTTTTTGTTTCATTCTTATTCGCTTCTTTTTCGTCTGCTGTGTTTTATTTTCAAATTCTTTACGTGTGACTTGTTTTTATTCCTACTATTTATAAAACTTTATTGATTTTGATTCGATTAAATTTCATGTCAGCAAAGCATTACCAAGATGTTAATGTTGTTCGAAAACTTAAGTTTAGACTATATTCTGTCTTAAAAATTAAATGAAATTCTTGGTCAGCAATTAAACGTGATTTTTGAACAGAGAAAAGCTTTAGTTCCCCGAAAAGAATTTTTTTCACAACATTCGTGAAACAGTAGGCGATACGCTAAATCACTTTCGCATAAACCAAAACAGATATAATTCCGAAAGGGCTAAAAAGGAAAACATGCTGCTATAATTGTTGCCCCTCAAGACGCTAAAAATGCCGATTATTGAATTTCGTAGTTTATTTAATTCTGACGTTTAAAAGTTTAATATCGAACTAAATGCCGTGTTTTTATTTGTTTAGAAAGAGACCCAAGGCATTTTATTTATTTTTTAAAAAAGACGTAAATTTTCCTTACCATTTAAACAATTTATTGAAGAATAATGACGTCTTAATGCTAAGTATTCCTTTTGGCATTCCCCCCCCAAATTGTCGTTTGTTTATCAGAATAGCATTTAAAAATCGATTTGTTTAGATATTTTTATGGATAGTTTCAATGTTGATTATTGATATGAAATATTAGCCTTTTTATTTAAGTGTGCACTATATTACATATTTATTCTTCGAAACAAAATTAGCTAACTAAATTAAAAAGAAATAAAACAGTTTAAAAGCTTAATATTGAATGGTAGTTTTTAAATGCATTAATTATGTGTAAAAGCAGTTCTTAGTTAAAGTGTGTGTTACAAACTTACTTGTTATATTTTATATCTTAATTATTTTTATACTTGTATTATGCAAATGCATTGTTTTTATTAATAATAAAAAAAACAATTAGTGAACTTATTTTTCTAAGGTAGTAGTTTCTCTGAGTAACTTAAACAAACATTTTAACAAGAAAGTGTTCATAATTTACTGTGGTGAGTTATTAGTAATACCTACTGAAATAAAGTTGAAACTAACAGGGAACTTATATTAGCAAAAAAAAAATCAAAAAATTATTTTGATTTCGTACCGTCCTACTATACATTTTACATCGTACAGTTTTTACAGTACAACAACAACAACAGCAACAACAAAAGAATAACGAATGAAAAAAACCTAAAATTAAACCCAAGCTACAATAAACACCAAAAATGGAAAGAGAAGCTGCCCGAAGGAAGCAGCAAGAAAAAGAAGAAAAAAAAAATCTATTGTACTCAGCATTTCGAATTTCTCAATACACAATAAACAAGACATTCCACCCCGAAACCGCTCCCCCGAGAACCTCATCTCTATATACCTCTGATTCCGAGAATTCTCTTTCTTCCCCCAAGACCAAATTCCAAACCGTCAATGTTCAAGGTTAAAGGGGCGAACGAAAAACAAGTACTAGAAAATATCCACTTTCACAGCAAAAGGGGTTCGCGAACTTAAATCATTTGAGTCAGTTTCGAACGATCGCTTGCGAACATTAACAGCCGAGTCAGTCGCGAACGATCGTTCTCGAACTTTAACAGTTGACTCAGTCGCGAACTGTAATCTGTCGAGTCAGTCGCGAACTTATTCAGTTGAGTCAGTCGCGAACGATCGTTCGCGTACTCAGTCAATGCACATCTTTCGCTAATCATGAATCCATCATTCGTAAACTAGGCAAAAAGTGCGAACTGCTTCTACATGTACGATTGCTTTTATTTCACCGTGAGGTTATTGTTTTAATTTACCATATTTGCCTTCAGCATATTGAATGTAATTGAACAGATTTTGTGCTCCGTAAAAAAAAATCAAAATGTTAGCACATCTGTCATCAAGTTAATTAATTTGGAAATTAATAATATTTTTTTCCTAAAACAATTAAAAAAAGGTTTCGTAACTTTGAATTTATAAGTTTAATTTCAGTTTTATTTTTATAAAGTTTAATTTCAGTTTTATTTTTATTAACTTTAATTCTGCATGGAATTTTTAAAATAAACAACATTGCCATGTTAATGCAAATCAGAAAAAAATGCTAATTAATATTTAAAGAAATATATTATTAAGCTTTGTAAGTGAAAAATAATTTGTATTAATTTTAGTTGAAAATCTCAACATATTATTTAAAAAAGTCTAATGATAAAAAAAATTAAACTAATTAAAGTTATTGCAATCTAATGTACCCACTATTCCTCTTACATGCATGAAATTGATAAGTTATTGTTCCTTTTCTTATATGAATAAATAGACATACTAGATCAGATCAAGCAATGTCCAGGACCAGCTTCCCAAGCTAAAACGCTAACAGCCAACAGCGATGACTATTGATAAGGAAAAAAAACGCCTTTCAAATTCCTCTCGGCTTTTACAGAGTGTGTGTGTGTTCCCCCCCTCTGCCCCCCCCCCCTCTCCTACAAGGAGAGATGTCTTTCCACCATACTTGGCATAACGCCAACCCTCATCTGCGGGCGCTTGGGTTTTTTTTTTTTTAGGGGGGGGGATACAAGAAAAAAGAACGAATCAGAAGATTCGTTCTTTTGAACGAATCTTTGAAACGAACGGGAACGATTAGAACGAATCTTTTAAAAGAACGGGTCCGACCCATCTCTATAATGAATATAGCAACTTCTTCGTTGGGAACAAGGAACAACAACAGGAAATAAAAAAATTGTAAATTATGAACACGCTAAAGAATGTAGTACCTTAAATAGAGACACAATAACTTCAACTTTTTATATAACACCTCGTTTATGAAAAGTGCCACACAAAAATAATAAAGAACAAAAGGTGTGCATACACAGAGGTACTGAGTCTCCCAGACTTACATTTTCTCCTCTTTGATTGGTCCTTACTTGTCCTCGTTGGGACAGTGAGAAAAACGACACCAATCAAGTAAGTGCAAAAGTTAAGTTATACGAACTCAGTACCTCCATATAAGCCTAGCTTTAGTTAACTGGAAAGAGTTAAGGATAATTCTGGTATTTGGTTAATTAGTTAAAATTGAATAAAAATACTAAAGAATAAATTTTATTTGATACTTTTAAAGAGGCTGTAAGAAATTTTAAAATTTACTAAAGACTTTTTTTTTGTTATTGAACCCGAAGAAAAGGAAACCAAGTCCATCTCCGAAACTGTTGTGGTACCTGGTCTTGTCTGTTTTTTTTTGTTTTCTTTTCTCAAAAAAACACCATTTCTGTTTTTTTTTTATATCTCTATTACCAATTTGAATGCTTGAAAACTTAGACAATCCCATCAACTTCAGTTTGGTTCATTCTTAGTATCAAAGCCTCGCGGTACTAAAAACCATGCATTTCAACCCGGCGGAACTGCATATGGCTATCATTTATAAAAACTTAGAAGCTGTCGAGTATATTGTTAAATCCGGCGGAAACCTCGATAGACTATGGCGTGGATCTTCCCCTGTAAGCTGTGCTTTGTACGCCAAAACATACAATATATTAGAATATTTAGTGAAACACGGCGCCAACGTTAACATACGAACTGTCGACTACAAAATGGAACCTCCGCTGTTTGCCGCTTGTCGTCTCAGCAAGCTCAATGCTGTTAATATTCTGTTGCAGTCACCTACAGTTGACATTGATCAAAAAGATTTCTTTAATCGTACGCCCTTATGGGCAGCAGCTAGATATTCGAATTACGAAATGGTCGAGCTTTTATTAAACCGGGGGGCTGATATTCGATCAGCACAGGATTTCATCGAGTGTCCTTTGATACAGTCTGTTCTGATGTTGCAAAGGCATCACAACTCAACAATACCAGGTCTTCTGATCCGCAGGGGCTGCATATTAGACTATAAAAACCATGAAGGGACTCCACTGTATTTTTCTGTTAAGTTTCGAAACAAAGGTTTGTTTCGTCTGTTGGTACGGGCTGGGTGTAGAGTCAAAAATGAAAATTGGCTCTTGTTGGATGAGTTGCCACCTTCTTGGAAAGAAGACGAGCCTTTCTGTGAGTGGATTTGCTCATTGCACAATAACCCTCGCTCACTTTTGCAACTAAGCTCATGTGCTATTCGAAATCGGTTAGTTGAAAGCCACAATAATTTGTTTCCTTGTCACGTCAAAGAGTTACCAATTCCTTCTACCTTAAAAAAGTTGTTGCTTCTTGAGGATTAGTGGTGCATTCGAAAGTACAGCTATGATATAATGGCCGGTCTGTTCATATTGGACCTTTGGCGAGCTTGAAAATTTAATGTAGGGTTGATATACCTATAACAGTTATTTTAAATCTGAAGTGGACTACATATGGGCATTTTCGTTGCTTGGCAAAGTAACGCAAATCGAGACTGTCCATTATATCTCAGCTGTTGTTTGGATTTTTCTTGTTGCCAAAAATTAGTAGAATGTGCTATCATGTGTAGCTAAGATACTTTCATTGATATTACTTTCAATGTGTATAATCTAATCTAATTTTTATCATATTTGCATGATATATTTATTCATTGATAGTATTAACATTTAGAGAAATATTTAACTGTAAGTATTATTTTAAACTCAGTAATTGTAGTTTGATTAATGATCATATTGCTTTTAATTTTATTTGTATTATACAAAAGGTATTAGATTTTTGATTAATTACGCCTCATCAGCTATTATACTAGATCATTGGTAGTTTTGCAGTATTATATTGTTTTATGGAATGTTGTAAGACATACAAACTAACATTTCTCTCTTAAAAAAGAAACTTGATTGATAAATTCTTTTAATCCAATATTATTACAATGGTTATGATGAAACATATGTCAGCAATACTTCGAAATTAAAAACTCACACAACTATCTATGATCTACAAGGTATATATCTGTCATGTTCATAATAACATTCAATGTGATATTTATACTTTTAAAGATGAGAGGATGAGACTAATATAAAACAAATTATTAAATTCAGTAATCGCACACTACTTTTTTAAACAAATTGTTATTTTTGCAAATTTCTAATGTGATATTTATTTTACATCAGCCTTGATTATTATTTTTAATTTCTGTGAAATTATGTATGTATATCGTATTTAATTATGCTATTAAGTTAAATTGTATTTGCATTTGAAAAGAATTTCCTGTAAGTTTTTCTCAAGTATAATTTTTGAACCAATCAATTTTTTACACTATTGAAAGGATTATCAAGTCTTTTAGAATCTCCTTCCAGGGTAATACAATACTTCACATAATAAATGTTATTTATCCACCTAAAATAAATAATTTTAGATTTAAATTATGCCAGTCATAATTGAAGAGTACACGGGAAGAAACGATTGATTTATTAGGCGGACGCCCGCAATTGTTTGCTTGGCGACATTGGCGGCAGAAAACCGGTTTCTCTCTTTCTTCTTCGCTTGGTCCAAGCGCCGGGATCGCCAATCGCCTGAATCTTCTGGTAGCTAGGAACCACATAGATAGTAGTTAAAGTATGAGTGGCAGATCACGTGACCTACAACACTGGCTTAATCGGGGCTCTTCTGGAAGTTCCTTGTGCGTCCCGTCGTTAGCATTGGTGGTCACGTGATCTGCCGCTCTGTTACTTCAGCTATGATCTCTGTGGTAGGAACTGGCTTCCTTACACAAGTTTAGGCGATCACTCGCTATCATCGCCAAAGTGGCCCGCTAAGGAAACTTCTCTACAAAATCAATCGGTTATTCCCGTGTACTCTTCAATTGTCAATCATTCAGTTCTTTTTTTTTTTTTTTTTTTGTCGTGTCCATGAGAGTCGAACTTTATATGTGTCCGTGAATTTTGATAATTTCTTCTACGACTTGCTTGATGTTGTCTTCATACGGATCTATCAAAGTCGGCAGTACTCCAATCTTTCTCAGGCTGGCGCTCATAGCCGGACACTCATAAATGTGAGTAGGCGTAAGCTGTGTATCAGGACAATGTTCACAGCTTCTATAGATCTTCTTTCCATCTCGATCATTCAGTTCTACAACCTTGGATACTGATTTTACTAAGGATCCCCCCCCATGCCAAGTAGCTAGTTCAAAGAATCCAAAAAATATTTGTTTATCAATTCCACATGTAAAAATTGCTAAGTTGATCTATGACCAGTTAATTAGAATATAACCAGAGGTAGCTTTGTGAAAATAAGACCCCTCTTAACCACAGCACCTTCTTGAAATCAGACTAAATGAAAAAAAAAATCATACCTATTCATGATAAATATTTTTTTTTTTTTTTTTGGGGGGGGGGGGGGGGGGGGGAGGGGTATTGGTATGAACAATTTGAGGTTGATATATTTAAGATATTCTTTTCCTTATGACACAGTCTGGTTACATTCATTTCTGTCAACAAATTATGATGCAATATGAGATTACACATAGTCCACAACATTTGTGGGACTCTTGTATGAATGGGTAAATGATAAATTTAAATATACAAAAAAGGCATGATACTGATAAAGCCAAAAAGTATATGGTAATTTCGCTTTTAACCTATTTTTTTTATCAAGACTTCCCCCCCCCCCCATATCATTTTGTTAGGTTGTATTTTTGGGAATTTTCCATTTTGCTTTATAGCATTTACACTCATTTTGTTTGATACTAAGTTCTTTTACACAACAATGCATTATGAAAATTGCATTTTTTAAAAACTAAATATGAGTTTTTGTATTTTGCTTTGTAGTGTGTGTATTTGTAATTTTGTAAATTTATTTATTAGCTTGTTAGTACCTCTAGTCAAATCTTGTTTTGTGTCAAGTTATTTTGTTTGCATTTTTATATGTTTTTGATACTTTTATTGCTTTTTAAGCTTTTTCTTATTCAGCTATAATAACTTAGTTTTTGTTAGTATTTTCTTGAAGACTAATATAGCTGTAAAATAATGAAAATTCATTGTTTTCAACTTGAAATCATACATGATTTCATACATGACTTGAAAATTTCATGTCATGTATGAAAAATAGAGGTTGTACAATGAATCTGTTTTTCTTTGGAACTTTATACTTATTGAAAAAAAAATTAAGTATAGTGAATCAAACCACTTTATTATTTTTTGACATGTCGATATTTGAATGATACCTGCATAAGGCTAATCAAGGACTTGATAATTGAGCTTAGATCAAATTATTATGAAGTATGAAACCCATTTTATAACTACTGATTCTGGTTGAAAAAAAGTTACATAAGAATTGTGCTATCTGGTGCTGCATCTGTAACCGTGCTTAAACTTGTATTTTTTGAAGCAGAATTTTTTAAATATGTACAATGAAATCTGTCTGTAAAATTAATCTGGACTTAATTTGGTAATTTTAGAAGATATATAATTCAGATGTAATGAAGCTATAAAGATGAAAAATTATCAATATTTTAAAAACGTATTTTTAACTGAACATTAATATTGTGGAATCTTGAATGTATTTACACATACATGTCAAACACACTTTCTAATATGATGATCGAATAGAATAAAATTGAGCAAATTTTGCTACTCATGTATTTCCACATGCTAATGTTGATGTTACAGAATTTCGAGTGTCTTTATAAAATAATGTTAAACTCTCAATTGTAAAATTTTGATGTACATTTTATTGTACTTTTTGTCTTTTGCAATATTTATCTTTCTGTGTTAATAAACATTTAATCTGATCATTCATACTCATTTGGTTTCCATGTTCACCCTTGAAAATATTAAGCAACCACTAGTTGATAAATTATCTTACATTTATGAGTGGTTTGATGAATATCATAACAATGAAACAAACTTTGCAGGTATTAAAAAACAAACATTTATTTAACATTTCTATTTGATATTTTAAATTAATCATGTATCGTCTTCTTCAGTTTCTGAACTTTCACCCGATGAAGGCCAATCTATTTCACCTAGTGAATATAGTTATAATGTTTATAGAAAATGAGAAAACTAGTATGTAGTTTAAGGACTTTACATAACACATAAAAAAAATATTAACAATTAATATTCCTGTAAATGTTGTTTCCTTTTTGTAAGACATTAGTAGCAGCAAAGCAAACCTTAAAGGAATTGCACTGATATTTTTTATTTTGAGTCGGCTAAAATTATTTTACTTTTAATTAATACATACCTTGCAAGATAAATTAAAAAAAAAACATAATTTCCTGTAAGTCCCAGCTGTTCTCTTTTTGTAAGACATTTGTAGCAAGAAAGTAAACATTGAAGGACTTTGATTGAGATTTTATTACGAGTTATTTATAAAATTATTTTACTTGCAAGAAAATATCTGTGCATTTTAACATTAAGGAAAACAATAGTTTTAAAATGTTACATAACACATTAATCATCCTAACTATTACTTTTTTTTGTAAATGTTGTTTCCCTTTTTTAAGACATTCATATTAGCAAACATTAAGGGAATTGATTGAAATTTAATTTCGAGTTATTTTTAAATTATTTTACTTCCAATAAAAACATCATGCAAGAAAATATATGTGCATTTAAAATTAAGAAAAACAATAGTTTAAAAATGTTACATAACACATAAAAAATAGTAACAATTACTTTTCCTGTAAATGTTATTTCCCTTTTGTAAGACATTTGTAACAGCAAAGCAAACATTAAGGGAATTTAATTGAAATTTTTATTTTATGTTAGCCAAAGTTATTAACCTTCTAATAAAAATAGGTAAAATTATTTGAATAATATATTATCGCTAAATACAGGAATAAGCTTTGTGTGTTCAGGTAAAATGGTACTCAAAATATATGACATGAAATAACAATACAACAAAAAAGCATCAACTTTAAAAAAAATCAAAGATATTTACCTTTATCAGCATTACGTTCCTCTTCAAGTTTCTTCAAATGACTTTCTTGGGCTGATAAAACTTCTTCTGATGATGAACATGATGAGTATAGAGAAAGTAGTTCTTCATTTACTGAAAGGAAACTGTGACCCCATTTAAATTGATGCAGGTAGGCTTCAGCAAGTTCCTTAAAACCTACAAAAAACCATATTACATACAAACCATTTATTTATAATCAAAAATATTAACAATATCTGCATGAAGTTAATATTTAAAAGCTGGATGCCACCAGTACTTCAAGTACATAAAAAAAATTCTAGTTGTAAGATCTCGAATTAAAATGTGTGACACTAAATGAAATTGAAACTTTGTGTTTATTGGTTTGGTTTCGAATTCTAGAGCTACACGAGGGCTATTGGCAATGGGCGTCGTAATAATATAGAACCACAGTCAAGTGACAAGCCGACACCTGAATAGGCATCCAATGCAACCATTAGGGGCAACATCGTATGCAGCGTTAGGACTAGGATACTTAATGTTCACCCCCTTACATGGGGTATTATTCGTCGGACATTTTTGGCTACACGGGCCGTTTATAGGTTGGCAGTTATTGTGGCGATGCTCAGACCCGAACTTGGGACCTTTTGCATGCTAGGCAGGTGCTTAACCGACTGGGCTCCTCAGCCCACTTTGTCTTTGTGTAAAAGTACACAATGTCAGATTTAATTTTTAGGAAATTTACGATCACTTGTATTCTTAAAACTAACAATCTTTCATTTTTAAGAGGGCAAAACTTAAGCATCTGCTCCTAAACACACAACACTATTAAATCTTGTAAGAATGAATTAAAAAAAATAATAATATGCTTCTAAAGATAAAAAATTTATGTATTACCTGTAATGCAAAAAACCGCTGCTAATGCTTCAACACATGATAAACTGCATGGTTTCCCATAATTGATTGGATTTGTTGCAACCAAGTATGGTAAGAGGCGTAAATTATTCCCCTTCATTTTACTAAAAGGAGTTTGCTCGAGCATTGCCCAAGAACAATCAACAACTGCAGCTCCGTGTTCTTCAATGATTTCCCTAAAAAATAAAATTGCATTTAAGGAAATAAAAGTAGTGAAAATAATTCTTTATTTCTAGATATCTAAATCATAACAGTTTCTCAATCAAGTGTAAATAAATTAAAATGGTATAATTTTTTATTTTGGTGGAATCTCCTTCTATTATAAGGAGAAAACAGGTTAATAGGGTTATCATTTTAAAGTATTGTACGTAAAAGAGGAATACCCAGGGAAGAGGACAACAAGGAAGCAAAATAAAAATTTAAGTTATTGAGTTTAAGACTTGTTCGAAGCTGGAAAGTGGTTAAATTTGCAAAGAAATCATTAAATCCAAATATTTGTATTCAAACCATAATATTTTATTTTTAAGAGCTGTTATGCTAATATAAATATATATTTCAGTCTTAAACACAATACATAAATATATTTTGAACAATATTTTCTAAGTAAATTAAAGGTATGGAAGATACTTAGCATCAAAATTTTACATCATATTTTTCTTTTAAATTTTATAAATGTTACACTATAATAAATAAACAATTTAAATAATGTTTTAACACTTTTTATAAAACAAAAATTAATGCTACTTAAACTGTTGCTGAACATACTTATCTTGTGGTCCCACACATTTTGTTGCAGCAGGGCTTAGAATAATTCCATTGAATCTTTGGCCAAGGCGTAAAGTTTTTATAAGACCTAGACGAGACAGTTTTCTGCCGGAACACTTTTTCGGATCACACTGTTCTAGATCCCACATGGCCACAGGAAAAGGTACATCAATACGATGCTTGTAATCACTTTCCAGTTGTAAATGTTCTTCTACAACAACGAATACAATAATTAGAATTTACAAAAAAATAATGTTAAACATTTGTATATAAATGATTCAAATAAAGAGCAAAGAGTGTAATAACAAATTTTGTCGTAGTGAAACAAATACAAGATTTTAAACAAAATGATTTTTCCAAGTAAAAATAAAAAAGGGTGCAAATATACCTTCCAAATTTAGTTTATCAAATTCATCTTCAATTTCTTCTGGATTTGAACTTGTATTACCTCTTTTTGATGTTTTCTTATAATTACTTTTGTTGCGCCCAGTATTGCGAAACTTGGATTTACTCATTTTACCTAAAAAAAATATACAACAAATTTTTAGCATTGATTGCAATAATTTAATCAAATCTTATTTCCTTTCCCATAAAATAGATAGAATTTTAAAATAAAAATTAAATATGATACACTATTTTTTAAATATAAAAATGCATTATGAATTTTATTTGACTTAAATTTAAAAATAAATATTTTTTCCATGTTCACCTCATGTTTATAGAAGTTTCCTATAATTAAGTTTACTAGTTAAAAACTTCAGAACTGGTAGAAAATATTTAATGTGTTATAAAAAAATATGTTCACAGCAAATTATAAATCAACTTACATTTTTGAAAGTGGTCAAAGAACAAATACTAAATGTTTGACATGTAAATATTTTCCCCATTTTTGCTTTTCAAAAATATGAGTTCACATAATTTTACAACTAATAGAATTATTGCTGGAAACAAGTCTTTGTCAATGTTTTTTAAGGCATACTGATATTTCATGTTCTCTTATTTTCCTCTTAGTAATGCTAAAAATGGCAGGAAGGTACAGGATGCATTAGAGCGTCCAATTGAATGTAAGCCAGTAGCCTGTGCATTCATGACCCATACAAAGCTAGCGTCATTGAAAATGCTATATCCCCTTCTTCCAAATGATCTATCACGATCGTGTGCGCATAAAAGAGAATGTTCAAGCTCTTAAAAAATATCGATAACAAAGCAGCTGACTTGTACCATTCGTTATTTGTATAACAAAGATGACTCTGTTTTTATGGAGTTGCCTGGCATCGATGCTGTTTAAAGCATTTTTTTTCTATAAAACTAAAAAATTTAGTGTCATAATTTTAAATCAACGCCATCTGACCATCGGTCTTCAAGCGATATTCAATGCTCACGGTGTGTAAGGGAATTGTATTTTATTTTCTGACAGTCACACACAAGTATACACTAGTGTCTTCAACAAGCATTGCCCTATTCTGAAAAAATACACCAAGTTTGCCATGCGTGTTACTAGGAGCTTGAGAGTGAATCTGAACCTGATTTCCTGCTACAGTGGTGGAAATTGATTTATGAACTAACATTCTTTTCACCAGATATCGCTTTGTATTAAGTGCTCACAATTCGAACTTTGTGTGTTGTATATTCAGAGTATAATAAAGGATTTTCACACATAATTTTTTTCAAAAAATGATATTAAATAAAAATATATCCATTTTTAGTTTTTAAGCATGTCAAATGGTGGAAATTGATTTATGAACTCAAATTTATTTTGAACCCATGTACCAAATATTTTAACTAGTTCTTAATTTGAACTTCACGGGAGCTTACTAGCATTGCTTATAAATAAGATTAAGGCCAACTTTGTTGAAATTTATCTGTTTTATTCCCATTTTATCAAATAGGAAAGCTTGCGGGACTGCCTGAAGCCAAAAAGGTAAAAAATGACCCTTATATAATATTGTAACAAATCTGTAAGAGAAATCAGCATATTAATTATACGATCAATAAATATAATTCATAAATATTTGAATAATCATTGTGACTGGGGCAAAAACCATCAATAAAAAAGGTATAACCATCGTGGGACGAGGCACAAAAGCACGATTATTGGACTTGCATCCCAAAAAGTTACGATTGGTGGCTGCATTTGTGCATTACAGGACGAATTTGTTATGAACTATCACTTCCTGTAACTCCCAGAAGAGTAGGACAAATATTGATATCGTCGTCGAACTTGAAATGTTCCAAAATGAAGGCTGGTCCAAAGCTGCCTCTTCACTATAAAACAGGCTATTAAAATATGGTCATAACTACATGAAAATGGATTGGGTGGGGGGGGTATTGAGAGAAATGGGAAGAAAGTTAAATTTGCTGATGAAAAAAATTCAATTTGGATGGACGTGATGGTTTAAACTGTTATTGAAAGGATCTTCGAAGATAACCAAGATCTGTCTTCGCGGAAATGTTAGTGGTGGAAGTTTGATGGTTTGGGCAACGATATCTTATGATTGAAGAAACAAGGTTTTGTTTCTAAAGGGCTGACAAACATCACTTTATTGCAGATTAGTTCTAAAAAAATTCTTTGATTCCTTTTTGCGTGGCAAAAGTATACTTTTGATTATATTTTTATGCATGATAATGCAAGTATCCACATTTCAAACGAAATGGTAGACTGGTTTAATGTACAAAATGTTGTTCATTTAGATCATACTGACAATAGCCATGACCTAAACCCAAAGAATAATGTCTGAGATCAATTGGTATGAATAATTTACTCAAATGGAGTATGGTGTCAATGGAGTGTGTATCAGTTATGGAATAGAAGGACTTAATCATTAAAAACTGGAAATTGCTTGACCCAAAGTTTCGTGTTGTCTATGAAAATACAAATCAAGGAAGCAATAACGAAAAAAAAATAGTTTTAGTAATTATTAATTGAGATTGAATGTAAAAGTTCATAAATCAATTTCCCTATGCTAAAACTAAAATATCAACAAAATAAATTTTTTGCGAAATTATATACAATTTTATTTACGGATATAATTTATAATACAAAGCCTGTATAGTGTATGAAATTTAAATCGATAAATACGCATTTAATAAAGAAATATTGTTAAAAAACTGCCAGTTCATAAATCAATTTCCACCACTGTATTATACCTTTAAAAAACAGGAACAAATGAAGAGTTTGCATTTCATAAAAGAAAGATCATGATACAGTCGAACATTTAAATAATGAAAAAAAAAATGATTTCAGGCACTAGCTAGTCATGCCATATAGAAAACTGATTTTTTACTAAACAATTATCCACACACACAATTCCTGATATCAATATATCCATAGTCTGTTATTGTTATTAATTTTTTAAACATCTCTAATTACCCCTTGTTCTTGGAGTATACCGAGATTTGGTTGAATCAGCATCACACTAGAACTTTGCAGGGCTGTTGAAATATATGTATTACGCCTCCACATAAAAAAAAATCTCAACATTTTATAGCTACAGATGTTTTTTTTTAACAAATCAGTGTAGGTTAAGTTGCATTTAGACCAAAACATAAAAATTAAAAATATTATACAATTATCAACATTTAGTGAAATATATGTACTACCCTAACAATCTTAAGCCTTGAATTATTTTCCAATTTTGGTTCATAGCTGCCACACTATTTGTAATGACAATGTAATTAGGATATTTACTATCAAAATACAATACTTAAAAATAAAGTACACGAGTCCCAATTATTTTGTTATGACTGTTTTCATTAGGTGTAATGTTCTTGCAACCAAAAAGTTTCATGCCAAAAAAAAAAAAAAAAAAAAAAATTAACAATGCAGTTATTTAAAAAAAAAAAAACTATTTAAGTTATAAATTTATTTAAAGATTAAAATTATTTTTAATCTTTGTATTGAGTGTTTTCAATTCAAAATGAAATTATATGTATTGAAAAAGATTTACAGACAAAAGATTACATGTAAGCATAACTTTTATTTTAACTTTATATTGAATACATCATTGTATAATAAATAAGTCTATTTACAACACATAAATTTATATAAATGCACCAAAATAAAGCTAAATGCATCACCAGCTTATTTTTAAGTAAGTTAGTGTAACTTTTTATTGATTGTAAATATAACACTATATAAATATGTAAATTTCACAATAAATTTCAGATGTGATAATAAATAAATTCAGTATTATCTATAATTTAATAGTTCAGTATAAAATAAGATTAAAGTTTTACTATAAAAATATATGCATATAAATATACATATATGTATACTAAATTTATGAAATGGTTCAAACCAGCTAAAATGCATTACAGTTGAAATACGTCAACGTGAACTTGAAGGTATGCACCGTAATATTTCATGTTAACAGAATTTCATGTTAACTGCCGGCAACTTTTTTTTTTTTACATTGAACCAGTAAATAGTTAAAAATAATAATAATAGCTTAATAACTTTTCAAAATTATCCTAATTTTATAATGTAATGCACTAATAATAGATGCATACAATTTGTAATTCAATTAATAAATACATATCCTTAAAATTGCAGCAAGGTAACTGAAGCTGTAAACTTCTTCTCTTTTGAAAAAGTGTTATGGATTTTTGCTTTACATTACAAATGTAACACTTTTAGATTACTGCTTTCAATTCATTTTGAATGAAAATCAATAAGTTTAAATGCGAACCATTTTGAATTTCACATGACCTTTAGCTTTGACCTCAGAGGAGCAATTCGCTTTTCATGATGTAATAGATCCTCCTATACTTTTTGCTTCATTCATTGGATATAAATCTGGCGAATCAGGGGAGATCTTGTGATTTTCTCAAAGAAGACATTTATTTTTATATTGTTCGTTGTGTTTTTTTTTTTAATGTTTTGTTTAATTTGTTATTTGAAACTTAAAATCACAACGAAAAAAAGGTAAAATTATGAATATTTTTGTTTAAGTTAAGCAGTATTTTGCCTAAAGCAATTTTGCGTTTAGCATTAGTGCTAAGTTTTATAGGCCGGGAAGAGGCTTTCAGTTAATCTTAATCGAAATTTTGTGTCAAGTGAGTTTGCGTTAACGAAGTTTGACTGTATTTAAAGGCCATTGATTAACAATATATAGCATTTAAAATATGAAACTTTTTTTAGAAAGAATATTAAATTTACATAAAACAGCTATGTACTCAGCAATATGATAAATGTTATTACATGCTTAGACCGATACTGTAAAAACTAGTTCTTTACTACTAAAATAAATATTTGGAACTTTTGACAGAAAAAAGTTGATTGTGATTTTGTAAAGTGTACCAGATACAAAGCAGTTTTATGAAGTACATTATAAGAATAAGTTTAAATCATAGTCATATCTTCATTTTTTTAAGTAGTAAGTTCAAAGAATTTCAAGACGAAATAGTCAAACTCAGACCAGTATACACAAAATAGAGGATCTATACACAAACAATTATATCTACACAAAAATTCAATTATACTAAAAACATGCAAGGGGTTTTGAGCTATGATCAAATAATTTCACTAAATTAAAGCAACAAATTATAAAGCTAAGATTTATAACTTCATCAGTAATTTTTTACTTTTAAGTTATATGTAATGCTGGATCATGAAATGAAAGTTGCTTTCGGATGAATGTTGCATGGCTTATCATCTTATCAATACCATAACTGCTGTTGTTCCCAAATGAAATGCTGATTTGGGTATCAAAGTATTAAGGCTGACAACATTAAGGCCACACTCCATAGGTATTTAGACTTATAACTCCAAAAAAATTATTCAATTCAAAATATAACCATACATTCAATAAAAAATATTAGTGTAATTAGTAAGAGTGAGATTTCATTTAAAAAAAAAACCTTCCAAAAGACAAAGGATTTGAATTTAAAATTCACATTAGACTAAATGCATATTTGTATATTCAATTGCGAGCATTTATAATTGAAAATATGTTTCAATTATGAGCATTTAAAATTGAAATACTCGCAATTAAAGAGCAGTTAACTACAGTCAACTTGATACAAGACACTCAAAAAGCTGGTGAACTGTTAAGTAAAACAAAAGCATTTCAAAGTAAGAGCCACAGGTTTAATCATAAAAGCAGCCTAGAGTTTTAAACTTGATATGATGGTCATAGCTATATCCATTAGGAAAAGTATTGAATTGAAACAACTATGATTAAGCAAGACTGCTTCCTGAAAATAAATAAATACAGTATTTCAAAGAGTAACAATCTTAATTGATTATAAATAAATCACAAATAGATATCAAGACTTCTTAGAACTTGCTCCTTTGGCATCACACCATGGCGTGAGTGTACGGTTGCAGATCAGTTTCACATTGTAGAGAATAATTGGAGCCGAATCGATGGTGATATGTTGTGTTGAAACCAGCTCGTACTTAACATCAGCAAGTCCAGTGATGCGATCTCTTTTTCTAGTCGCATCCTTTTGATTGAAAAGTCTTGCAGTGTCTCTACGCCTCACAGAACGATCGTGCAAGTGACTGAAGGTGTCACGAATCCCAGTGTCAATGTTCTGAGGACGACTTACGACGAGTTTGGCGTCTTTCATCCTGGCGAAGAATTCATCGTCTTCAAGACCCCACCCCCAGTAGCGGTTGGACAGTCCATTGACGAGTTCGAATTGTTCTTTTGTAAGTAGGAGTATTCCACCGACAAACGTGGAGTAGTGATATTTGGGGTGAAGCTCTGGAGATGCGATGTGGAAGGGGCCTTTTTCGGGGTAGCTGTAGCTTAATTTGGGGTTCAATGGCAGCAGGTCTACATCATGCATGGCCAGATAGTCGCATACTTCTCGGCTAAGTAGGTGACCAACGTTGATCAGGGAGGCACGGTTGAAACGGAGTTTGTCAACTTGGTTGATGACATATATGTTGTGTTTGATTTTTTGTTCGTTAAGGAACCTATGCATGTATGGCACGAACTTTAATAGTTCTTCAAAGCGATCTCGGAATGGCACTATGACCGCGAGGTTGTGATCTCCCCACGAAGAATAATCGGTCTCAGGTTTTTGAACTGTAGTAATTGGACAGTTTGGAGTCATAGACGATAAGGCCAACAGGACGGAAATCATTACAGAAGTGGCAAGTAACAAAAGAAGCACGGTGATAACTCTTTTCATTGAATACATAATTTGTACCGAGTCTCATCAACATATTGCAAAGGAATCGGACGGTTTAAGAGTAAAATCGAATAATAGAGTACGATAAAGTCGATTACATTATTTAATAGTATAAATACACAAAAAGAACGGCACACAACATATACTTACAAATGTGCTATCAATCAATGCAATGCAGAGAAACCGCACACCAATAATAAATTAAAAAGAAAACAATACTTGAAGTAAAAGTGTATGTTTGTTCTTAGTCACAAAAATTAATATAAAACGCGCTATGAACAAAATAAATTTCTGCTGATTAATAATCAAACCAAAAATATAGCAACATCTCCAATTTTTAATTAATTTTTCAATTTCTTAAAATAAAAATAGGTTTAGTAAGCAGTTTGGCAATACTTTCGCTCAAAACCAGTCATAACGAAACTCGAAAAAGTAAATAAAGTGCCCGTATCGTATTAAATACTGAATAATTTTTCTCTTTTACTTTATACACCTTCTTCTATATCAATAAATCCTGCATCAAATTTAAAGTAGAAGATTAATATCAAATGATATACTGCTATGTCAGTTAGTCATCCCTTACTTAAACAATTAAAAGGCAAGTCTTAATTCAGGAAGCCGCTGTAAACTTTTTGTTTCTTAGAAATTGTTTACAATTATTGTACGATTATTAATTCATATATGTTATTTTTGTATTTTATTTTAATTGCAGGAAACATTCTTGAGCTACGGAATGAAACGGAAAAAGAAATTCAAGATCATCATCCGTCTCTGTTACCTCTTTGTCGTTCCTTAGAAGAAATATTTCAAATCGGATTAAAATGTAAATATGAAATATAAAAAAAAAACAATAAAATTTACCGTATGTTCATTGGCAACGTTATATGAGTTTCAAAATTTAACGTGTGGTTGCTAGTTGCTATGCATATCAAGTGATTTGTATGAAATATAAAGCCATTATATCATAGCTGTTCTCAAGGCAATAAACCAATATTTTTCATGCAATTCTAAAATAAACTGTTTTGGCTCAAATGATCTTTTTTAATAATTATCTTGTTGAATGGATTTAGAAAACAGTAGTAGTTAAGAAATATTTATTTGTTATCGGATAATCTTTGGTTTCAAACATTTCTATCATATTAATGTATTATGTAGTTTGAAAAAATCCAAAAAAGAGTTATGTTGTAGGGATTGTGTATCTATGTTTATTTTATAATGGGTGCAAGGGCTTGATGTTGTTCGTGCTAGGTTGTGTCAAGTGCGTATTAATCCATGTATTAGCCCCATCCCTTACCATCATGCAAATTCTAAGTTGCGTGTAATAATTGCCCTATTCTCTTTCTGTAACAAAGTGTTTTTGTGGTAAAAAAATATATTTTCTCAGAAACTTCATTTTATGTAAAATTTATTTTTTTCTGTAAAAGTAAAATTTTCCAAATTGTTACGTCATACAAACAATTACCCCCTTCCATTTCATGATCCGTCACATTGGTGCATACCCTCCCCACCATTAGTGCATGATGTAATTTATGTATGTCCCCTTAGTTTAAAGTCAATCTTGTTATTAATTCAAGTTTAAAATTAAGTTTCAACTATGTTAACCATTATTATTGCTATTTTTTAGCAAAAATGAATTCTCCATTTGGCTTGATGAAAAAAGATTATTGGTTTTGGATTACCTTCATTTATGAAAACCGAGATAAGTACAGGTAAAATATTGTAAAATAATTTAATTTCTTGACTACCACTTAAACATTTTGATTTATCTTAATCTTTGATCTCTTTTGATTGATCTATCTCAAATTTAATATAATGTTTAAGCTTTCGATATTAGTTAGTAATACAGTTTGATATAAGTATAAATAAACTAAACTTGTTTCACCATTTATATTGCAGGGACAATAAGATATGTTTGAGTTATTGTTTATAATTTTGATATCATTTATTTTATAGGGTCCCTTTTGCTTTAACAGAAGCCATTGAAAGCATTTTGAATAGCAAAAAGGTAAATTCATTATTTAAAATGTAAATTTAACTTGTATGTAATTATATTTTAAAATTTGCACTTTTTTGTAGTTGATTAAAAATCTCAATTGATTATTAAAAGTTCTTTTGACAGCTAAAATCTCTTTTTATTATTAATTCAGGCTAAAAATTTTATCACTCACTATCTTTGAATTTATTATAAGTTTTTGCCATTTGTTATAGCATTGGATTTTTACTTGTATTATTTTGACTACAGATTTCTTTTGTTAGCTTTGCTTCAGAGACAAACTATATGATATTTTCCCATTTATTGTTAATTTCCTTATTGAGCATAAAATTTTCAAAGTGTTAAATTATGGAAATATTTTCACTGTGTATAAAAAATTGTTTGCATTAAATAAATTACCTTAATATAGATATTTATTAAGAACTTTGGTATTTTTATGCAATCTTCTAGTAAAGTTCTTACAATGAAAAACAGTGTATTATGAAAATAATTTGTACATTTCATTGGGATGTTAACTGTGATTCTGTTATTGATTAATAAAAAAAAAATTCTTATTTTAACAGCATCATAGTAAATTTTACTTATTTGAAACTTAAATTCTAATAAAATTTACATACTTATTAGTAACAATCTTTTAAACAGTTGTTCATGTATACACATTCTGTACTAATAAATATTTTACTAGGTTTTTACAAACGTTGGTAAAGGTAGATTATTCATCAGAACAGCTTTATCAAAAAAATTACTGCAAAATCTCATAGAACTTTTGTGGATTGATGAAATGTTTCTATTTGTAAGTAATAAAGGTTTTCTTTGACAATAATCCTTAAATATTTATTTTGAATATATTGTATAGGATATTTAGTTGTGAAATTTTAATATAGCAGACATATTTTTTTTTTTTGACCTTGATTGTGTAATTTAAATTCAGAAATTAAGCTATTGTACTGAAAATCACTTTATTCTTATGATTGGGTTCTAAAATATTGTTTAAAATTGAATTCAGTTTTATAATAACAGGCATTATTTATTGTTATGAGCTAGTATTTTAATTAAACTATAAACCTAATTTCATTCTTATCTCTCAATTTTAGTCATCATACGATCCTAAAACATCAATATTGGGAAATGAAATTATGTGTGGTATGGATTATTTTACTGTTTATTTCTATTAAAACAAAAATAAATCTTTAGTTATACCTGGTACAATATTAAAGTTTAAAATTACTGTATATTCAAATCAATTTTTTTTTAATTATACCAGTTGTTTTAGATGCTTGTGGTTGTAAATAATAATTATTAACTTAAATAATACCTCTGCCACTGACATATTTCTTATCAGTTGCTTTCATTATAAAGCCAAATCCAATTAGTTTTCAATTTCAATCACTTTGTATATGTCTTGCTTTACTCTTTGATTTAACTTTTTAATTGGTTAAAAAATTTTCGAAGTAGTGTAAAATAATTTTAATGCACTTTTTACTGTTACATGTTTGTAAAAAAGGTATTTTGATTGTGGTTTATTTAATTGATTTAAGGTATCATTTGATTTGATTTAAGGTATTTGACTGTACTTCTTCACACATAGTTTCATACTTGATTTTTATACATTAGTAAATGAAATGCTATTGAACATAGATATAAAATTATTTATCCATGTATTTCAGAAAT
The DNA here is from genome assembly GCA_023701765.1 of Hylyphantes graminicola. Taxonomy (NCBI): domain Eukaryota; kingdom Metazoa; phylum Arthropoda; class Arachnida; order Araneae; family Linyphiidae; genus Hylyphantes; species Hylyphantes graminicola. The sequence continues at coordinate 25,720,531 of CM043117.1, forward strand.
TTTTAAGTCCCTCTTGCATGAGTTGAACAAAATAGATTTCAAATTGGAACTGAAGGTACATTTTATGTCTATAGGGATCTGAACTTTTGTAATTTTAAAAATTATTCATTATAAAATTATTTTTTAGTACAGTTATTTCGTCATTAACTATTATTTTTTTTATAATTCACTGATGTTTAGCAGTGTAAACCACTGTGCAAAATAAATTGTTTAGTTAAAATTAACTTTGGCTAATGAAGTAATTTTCAAATACTATTTAAAAGTTTTCTGTGTTTTTATTTCTTCAATATCTTGATCATTTGTTTCTGTTTCAATAGAATGCCAGTTTCTTAGATGAAACATGGAATATTGGTGTAAGTTTTAATTTGCAATATTTTAATAAAAAAACATTAAATTATACTTTTAAATTTAATATTTTTTATAAGACACTTTAAATTTCTGTTAGGTGTACAAGAAATTTGAATTTGTCCCATGCAAAGAAATGGGTATTACTTTTGCGTAAGTATTTTTGATACAAAAAAGTTGTGTTCTAATTTGTTTTCCAATTTCAAAATCTTATTATGAATTTAAAAAAAAATTGGCAGTAACATAAATTTTTATAAGCTTTATTTTTAACTGTTTAATTAATGCTAATTATAGACCTTAAAGTGCAGAAATATAGGCCATTAAATTGGTTTTTACATTTTTTTTTCTCTCTGCCAAATTTCTTCAAAATTGAATACATTGGTAAAGATTTTTTCGATAATTTAACTTATGTTTACCTTTTTTTTAAAAACTTTTTTAAGGTGTTTTTTTTAAAAGCTTTACACAATTTTTTATATTAAAAAAATAATTATTTAATATAATTACAGCTAAAATATCTAATATTTTAGTTGTAATTATTTTGAGTAGTTATGTTGTTGTTGTTACTAATCCTCTGCTTGTCTGACAGTAGTTCCAAAAGGTTGTGGATAAATTAAAAGTCCATTAGAGTCAAAGGGTCTGATGTGATTAATTTTTGTCGGTTAAATATAGTTATTGATAAATAAAACTTAAATATGAATTAATATTTTATCATTAAAAAATAAAAATTTATATAAAGGCATTATACATAAAAATTGTCAATTGTTTTTGTAATAATATTTGCAGATATGTTAGAGGAAGAGTTGTTGTAGTCAAAGTAGACGAAGGAAGTGTAGCTGCTGAAGAGGTTAGTTTTTTTTCAGTTTGTTAGTATTTTATAAACTATTTATATTTATTAGGCCAGAATTTCTTATAGGTTGAGCAGGCTGCAGCCTAGAGAGGCAAATTTTTTAAAGAGTGGTAAAATTTGGTAATTTATCCTAATGTTAACATTTAATTTATGATATGAACTATTGAAATTGAAGTTTTACCTAAACTATATTTAATGAACTTACTGGTTTTTTTAAAGAAGAAATCACGTATGAACATGTCTCTCTTATTGAATAAAACAAAAAACATTAAGCTAATATAAACTGTAAAGAGGGTGGCAAAATAATGTTAACATAAAGACTGCATATTCTAAATCCAGCCCTAAAGTTTGAGCAAAAAAAATTTGCTTTGCATCCTTAAACTATTACTTAGTTACAATTTTTTTATAATTGGTATAAGTGTCTGTACCAGTTTACAATCATATTCATATACTTTTTCTATTTTGTTCTGTGTACAGTAAAACAAAAACTCCATTCAATTCCCCCCCCCCCTGATCATGTGACAGACATTTTTTAAATGATATATTTTTATCAGTTTATATTCTTTTCTTTTTTTTTTTTAAATTTTATACCTTTAATTAAAACATGTTTTTCAAACTTATAAGTAACAAGTTCATGTTCAATTTAAAATAGTTATCTGAGAAAATATTCTTTATTTTTCAGAATCAAATTGAGCCTGGAGATGTTCTTGAGGAACTATATGGCCAAAGCTTGTATCGTTGCAATCGAGGATTGATTTCAGCATTAGCTAATAAGTACAGGGGAATGCCTATTTACTTGTCAATTGTGAAGGTAAATATATACTTATGTCTTTTAATTACCGATTTATTTAATATTGGGTTAGGATTTACCTTTTTGGGATTATTAGTTTAACTATTTATGTACAGAGAACTTAAGAAAGTATTCTTCAGTTTTAAAATAAGATACTGTGGCTCGACAATTATTGACACACTTTACATCAAAAGTTTCAAATTTATCTCAATAGAGGAGACGATAAGCTTGGAATATTTTAAACCAAATACAAAAGGACCTAAACACAAATCACTTTTATATTTATTCACCATATTTTCTGTCCTAGTTGCATAACATAGTTAAAGGTTTAATTAATGTCACTTATTCCAATACCTTTACTGAGTTAGTTATACAAAGGTCAATATGCTTGTGGCAAATCATAGTGATCAATGCAACTTGTTTTAAAAATGAAGGTGTAAAAAAATTCTAATCTTGTCTCTTCATTGTACCATTAGCTTCATCATTTTATCTCCTACTGTTTTGAAAATAATTTAAGAGTGAGTTTTTTTTTTTTGAAAAAGTTAACTACTAAAGTTATTACCAAGTGACTTCTGAAATTAACTACCAAAAGTTAACCACACTTTTTTGAAAAAGTTAATCTACATGAATTTTACATTTGATTTTAGCATTTTCTAAAAATTTAATTTTACTATGCAGTCCATGAGCTTTTCTGCTTAAAATCAACTATTCACTGTATTAATCTGTGAGTATTTTTCAAAGAGAGGAGAATTTCCTTCTTTGCACAATATATTTGAAGAGCTAAGTGGAAGAACGTGCTAAGTGACATTTTTGAAAAAATTGAGATTTTTCTGTCAATGAACATATTACTAACTTCTTTAACAGTAGCAAGTTTCCTTTTTTCAAAACCTAAAATTTAGTACATTTTTTACGGTTTGGAAGTACCGTTTTGAACAGATCTAAGTGCAAACAAAAAACTTTAAAGCTCCTTTTCTCGTTTTCACCTTTTTGTCACTTAGCACGTTCTTCCACTAAGCTCTTCAATTTGTCTCAATACTCTGCGAATAAATTTTTATATTCAAGTTTTTAACTTAATTTTTAGGGATATTATGTTGGAAGCATTTATTCACCATTAAAGCCAATATTTGAAAAGCTGAATTTAAGAAAGAAAATTGAATCAAAAGAAAAAGACAATGGTTTTGTCCAAGAGTATACAACTGACTCTAAGACTGGCTGGTAAGTTTCACCATATTAAATTAAATATCTTGATATTGATAACATAATGTACTTTGTTCATTGAAATATTTAAATTACAATGCACCATTATTGTATACTAAATTTTTATATGAAGTTAACTAAGCTTTTTGGGTTATTTTTCATGTATAATGACTTTATTCCAAGCATAATTTATATAATTGAATTTTTTTAATATTTTGTGGGGAAACATGTATTTATTCAATTTTGAATGCCTTTGATATCATCTAATGGGAATGAATGCCTTTGATTAAAACTAATGGGGCCAAAAATGAAATTTAATTTTCAGTGACTATTTTAATTTTATCTTTGATGCCTTAAAAATGCAAATTTCTATGTATTTTCTTACTACATGACTTAATTATGGATGTTTATCATTCATGTTATTCTTATAAATGCTTATGTAGATGAATATTTTGCTTTATAATTTTAAATTGTTTTGAATTATGGGGAGCTTATCACCCTGTAGTAAAAAACAAATGCTTAAAAATAATTAACATAGTTTTAGCTTCAACATAACATTTATAACATAAGCAGAGGAAGCTTTTATAAATTCTAAGGCCGTTGGCTATTTATTTGTTTAGGAAGAGGCACAAGGCAGTCTCTTATTTTAAAAAGTAGACAATTTTTTATTCATATTTAAGCATTTATTAATGAAAAATGATGTCTTATGTACTAATTATTCCTTTTGGCAAAGTTTTTCGTTGTCTTTTTTTAATGGTATTAAAAAAATCAATTCAAGTTATGTTTTGGTGGGATATATATTTTCAATGATGTAGATTGATATGAAATGTTTGACTTCTTTTTTAAGTGTGTGAGCAATATTACATAATTTCTTTAAATACAAATAAATATATTCATTTCTTTAGATACAAATAAATTTAGCAAATGATAAGTAAAGGTTATTGAATTTTTGATGAAAACTAGTTTGTTTAGTATTGACACTTAAAAGTGTAATGTAGAACTAAATGCGATGTGTTTTTTTTTACTCTTGCATTTTGCTTACTTGTGGAGTAGTTAAGTTCCTAGTGATAAGTTTTGTTACAAACTTACTGGTTCATATTTTACTATTTCAGTTTAAAATTCAACATGCTTGTGCTTGGCAGATTCAAAGTCCATAATGTAAGTTAAAAAAAATTGTTTTACAATAGAATTTTTAAAATAATGATAACAAATAATGGGCAGTTTTCTAAAACCATATAATTTGATTTAAAATTCAACTCAATTCACTTATAACTATGCTAACTTTTTTTGTTTTACAGCTTTTTTTACTACGTTTATTTGTGGGACAAAGAAAAGTCTACGTATAACTATAATGTGTGACCATATGCTTAAAAGTTCTGATATGAACCACCCCCTTCCTCCTAACATTTTTTTAAATGTTGTAAAATCAAAAATATGTTGCGTAAAAAATTGCATATTGAAGAGTGCTTTGAAATTGTATAACAATCTTACTAAAGTTTTTTTTACAGGATGATAAAGCAGAAAGCATTGATACAGCAATTATCAAAGCTCTTAAAATGAATAAAGAACCTAAAGTATGCATGAGTCTATCAAGAAAATACACATGAATTCTTTATTGCTCAAAAATTTCTTACTCTAAAAAATATGTGCTTTTTTTACAGGATGTTGTTATCTACATTTCAGAAAGGGAACTAAAGGTTGTTACAGTGGAAGATGATACTGTAAGTTAAATAAAATTAAATTCATAAGTTAAAAAATAATTAATTTTAATATTTGAAAAAGCTACTATGAAGAATAAGTTTCGAGATGCCCTATTGATGTGTACACAATTTTGTAATCTGGTTACATGTTTAGTTAGTCTCAGTTTTTGACATAGTACCATAAAAACAAATTAATATTATTACATGAAAATTTAATTTAAAAAAATTAGACAAAATGTTAACAATTGTAAATTAACCTATTGGACTAAGATAACTTTGTGTTTATTACTTTACTAACCCTTGAGGTTTAACTTGTTTTTATCCAATAAAACAATTGGAATTTATTTGAAAATATTAACTTAACATTATTTTGAGTTCGTCGTTTTATTGTTTAAAACTTATCGACAATGGCAAGTAGTTGTAGTAGAAAGTTGTTTTCTTTGTAAGTAATTGTATGAATATAAAAAAACTGCATTTAATTTTCATTTTTAAAAGAAAATTGTCTGGATACTTTTAGTAAATATCTAAAGATAATTTTAAACTTGACACAAAAATTCTGTTAAAGAAAATCTCATTAATCCTGTTTGTTTACTGCTCAAAAGAATGCAAATAAACATCTCAATTTTACTGTTTTTAAAAGTTAAAGGGGTCAAGCATATACACATATTTAAATTTATTTATCTTTTTTATCTGTATGATGTATAAAAAATAATGCATTTATTTAGGTGTTGGTAGACAAGCATTTTTCAGAAATATCTGCATGTGGACGGAAAAGGATTTACCCAGACATTTTTGCTTTCATTTTTGGGTAATTGATAAATTTATATACAATTTGCTATTTTAAGTTTAAAATATAACAGTATAAACTGCTTTATCTGTATAATTAAAACATATCAAATTCTATTACGTATGTTGTAAAGGTTTAACAATTTCTAATGTTAAAGTCTCTTTATTTTGCACCACATTCCATTTTTTGCATCATGTTATGTTGCATTTGTACTTATATGGTAACTATTTACTAAAGATTATGTAATATTTTAAAATAAATATTATTATTTTGTCTTTACATGTTAAGTAGTTGTTGGTGATAATATGTTTTATAAAACAGAAATACAACATGTACCATAGCTGAAGAGTTCCAGTGTCTCGTTCTAAAGGCATCATCCTCCAGTGTGGTAAGATTTCGATTAGATTCTTGTAATGCTGTACAAAACATACAACTTGAATAAAATTTATTTTACAGTAAATTTCAAAGTATCAAAGGCTAATTTGTGATTTTTTTCTGCTTAAATAATATGTGAGACCATTTTGATCTTTAAAGTTCCATTATTCTGAGACAAATAAAGGTTATTTTAGAAGACAATTTTTACTCTTAATTTAATTTGTGGTGCAATTTTTCAAAATTCCATTTAAAATCAAAAATTCTATTATTTAATTTTACCAAATTCTTGCATCGATGTAGTAAATATATTTTTAGAATCTTTTTTCTAAAAAATTAAATTTTAAATTATAATTTTTTTATTTTGTCTTTTTTCCTTACATTTAAACTTCTTTTCTTTAAACCTATTATTATTAATAAGTATATGTTAATAATACTAACCTATTTTCAGATTACTACAATACTTGATTTGATTGGTAAGTTTTCAAATGAATCAGAAACTTTATAAAATATTAAATAGTTATTTTAAATCAATAAGATTTTTTATTGAACCATCTTACTTTCAATATCAATAATAGATGTTTAAACTAAAAATGTCCTGAATGTCCATATAAAAGTAGAACTAGATCTTTATGAATAAATATTTTAAATATATAATTTGCTGATCATTATGAAAAAAATTCAATTTAGGTAATAAAAAAGGTTTTGTTCAAATAAAATATAATTCTAGTAAATATTTGAATAGAAAACAAATTTTATGTTCTTTATAGCACATGGATTTGGGACAACACATTGGGAAGTGTAATATAAGATTGAAGAGTCTTTTCATGCAAAGAAATTTTCTATGCTCAAATACATTTGAATCTTTATAAATTTATGTTATAAATATTCTATATATTTATTTATACTTGAAAATGCAATTATTGTACTATCAGAAAAAAATGCTTAAAGTATGTATTTTCTAGTTTTGTCTAATGCTTAAAAATTTGACATTTAAATTTCATTCAGTAATTGGTATCAAAGTGTTTTGAAAAGCATTCTAGTTTTATACAAAAGAGATTTATATTTAAAATTTTATTTTACCTTAACCTTAGTAAATTTTTGTTATCGAGACTCTTTATATTTATTCATGTCTCATACTTGTATTATTATAAAAAGTGTCTGGAGCATTGGAGTATGTGTTTTACAGTGTCCTTTAATTCTTAAAAATTTACGCATTTAAATTTGTGATTCAGTAATAATCACTACAGGTGTTTTGAAAAGTCTTTCATGAACAAAAAATGTGTTGACTTTTAAATTAATTTTTTTATTTCATAGTTTGAGTAATAATCTTAAAAGAAATACGTTTGTTGGCATTCGATGCGTTAGTAGGTCAGCCATGATAAATTTAAAAGATTTTTTTTTAATGTCAAGTTCTTTAATGATAATCTTTTGTGTATTTATTATGTGTCGGTTTCAAATTCCATATTATAAAGCTTAATGTTATTAAAAGATTAATTTGCAGTGCATTTCTATTGAAGGCATTTACCAATTATGCTTTTGAATATTACTTGAACAAACAATATAACTTCAACATTTGCTAACTATTTAACTTTTAATTATTTCATTTTTCGAAGATAAATTATTAAAATGTTAAAATTAAATTTATATAACTTTTAATTTAAAGTCTGAATTTGAAATTAGTCCATGTACTTGTTCTAGATTTGTTTTTAAAAAACTTTGTATGCTAATTGGTTAGTGGTTATGCTTTTTTTTTTTTAATTTCTCCTTCTGTTTTTCTTATCTTAGGGGGTTGTTCATAAATAGCATGAGATGTTTAGGGAGGGTCAAACCAAATCTCATGAGATCTGACAAAGGTAGATATAGTAAAAAAAAAAGTAGAAAAAAAACCACCTCACATAATTAATAGATGCCCCCTTTTGTGTTACTGTAGTCATTCCATTTTTAAAAAAAATCACTATCATACATTAAATCAATATGCAGCACTAATCAAAAATTTATTTATTGATTATTTGTTAAAATTGTGAAATTTATTTAATATTTGTGCATATAAACGAGCAAAATATATTTATGAATGTATGTGCTCTAGTCAAGGCCCACAAAAGTAAATTTTTACTATTAAACAAACTATTCGTTGAGTGCTCTAAAATTGTGTGTGCCGTCTTTGTAATGTAGTCTTTTAATTCTTGATATGGTAACCATTCACATTGTATTGTGTAAATACTGCATACATATCACATATTTATGTTTGTTGTTTGTAATGAGGTATATTATGAAGATTTATTGATTATAAGTTTTATTGCGAATAGTTATAGGGATCATTTTGATTACATAGTCTTCCTTTATTCTATAAGTGTTACTAAAAAGTACAACTTGGACATCCATTAGATATAGGTTATTGGACAAATTTATTTAAAAAAAAACTATTTTTTTTATTTCCAATTTTTTTTTTTAAATTGTATTCATATTTTTCACTTTGCATTTATAAGTATTAGTATTTTTATTCAAATATTTTGAATTTTTTATTTGTGTATAAATATAATATTTTGTCTAGTCATTTTAATTTCAAATAGATATTTTATGTGTTATATCCTAGTCAAGGAAAAGATTTTATCTGAAACCCTGTATGTATGAAAGAATTGTTCAATAAAATGTTTATCAGATTTATTCTAGTTTTCTTATTGATATAATATAACCTTTAAGTATGTTTAAAATAAATAATTGTCAAAAGTATTTCAAACACGTTAAGTTTAAAAACTTTTGTAGACTTGATAAAACTTATCTCAATAAATATTAATGAAGTAAACTTGTATGTTTGACAAATAGGTATATAATTTCACTGCCAGGCTAATAACTTAATACAGTTTGTTTTCTCATCATTATTTAAACTGTTACAAATATAGTTAATTTTACAACATTTTAAAACATTTTAAAGCTAATAGCTTTTTATTAGTATTTGATTTAATTGTTCTATATAAGTATTTAATTGTTTAAATTTCAAAAAACTCATTTTTATAATTATAAAAATTATTTTAAATGAACCAACCCTGCAATATTAATTTTTTTTAAAACGGCCATAAGGTTCAAACTCATAAAAGTATTTCATCAACTAAATCGTTTTAATGAGGTAGTTAGGAAACTGAACTACATAATTTTTTTCTAAAAACATTAAACTATAAACTTTTTATTCGATTCTTTAATGTTCTTGTAAAACCTTTTAAAAATCCCTTTAGTAGTCCACATACTTATAATAGCTGCAATTTTTTTTTTTTGCTTCCATTAACCATAATATATCTGATATCGAATAAGTTGAGTTTCCGTGTTTTAGTAAACTAAAATACTTATTATAATTTACAATGTTTGATCTTTAAACAAATTTCCCTAGATTTGCACATTGTTACTCTGTATTTTCTTAAGATATTAAGATAATTTTATTCTGCCTTACTTAAGTGTTTTTCGTCTGTATTGATTTGTTAAATGTCTATTTACGTAAAAAAAATTCATATGAAGTTTGTTATCGATGAAATAAAAGATCGCAATAGTTTTTATAAACAACTTAGGTTTTTTTATTGTCAGGAACCTCAGTGATTTTGAAAATTAAATATTTAAATTTTTTAAATTTAATTGGTGTATTTTCCTGGATCCTGGATACATAACCTTAACCTTAATAACTTCATCCTCTTGACCAATATATGTGTTTTGAAACTCAGTTAAATTTGTGGATGAATGCAATATAACAAGGAAAATACCATTAATGTGGAATCAAAATTATCAACTGTCTTCTCATTGCTTCTGTAAAAGAATAAAATGTAGGTTATTAAGCCCACCACCGCTGTGTAATTACAAATTAGTGCAATCGCATGACAAGTTCACCGTGTTTGATTCCTATTCATTTAATAAGTCCTGCTGACACCAGGTATCAAAAATTCATTATCAACGGGAACCTATATCCGTCACTTTACACATTGAAAAACATTGCTTCTGTTGACAGCATCGAAGCGCTACTTTAATAAACTTGTAACTCATATTTGAAGGGTCTTCTTGCAAAAGTCAAATTTTCTTTAACAGAAAACTTATAGGGAAAATATATAAAATAGAGAATGTATAAAATAATAAATATAGAATTTATAAAATAATAAATATAGAATTTATAAAATAATAAATATAGAATTTATAAAATAATAAATATAGAATTTATAAAATAATAAATATAGAATTTATAAAATAATAAATATCGAATTCATTAAATAATAAATATAGAATTTATAATAAAATAACGATAAATAAAACGTGACTTACTTTTGAAAAAATTACGGCAATTTGTTCAATTGTATTATATTTATTTATTATTAACTTATTCGGAAGCAAAATTGAGCAAATTTTTTTCTTCAATATTATTTTTAAAGCATATTTGGGTGCCCTCTTAAAGTGGGATCCCAGGGCACATGCTCCGTTTGCCCTGCCGGAAATCAGGCTCTGCCATCACATGCGCTGTACATTTTTAAAGAATATTTTGATATTTTGCAGCTATTAAACATTCCTATAGGGTTCGAAGTTATACCTTCGTCGGTACATTCCATCAACTTCAAACCTCCGAAGATGCCTCTCAAAACTTTTCTCTCAGAAATTCATTAAAAGACTCCTGATTTTTCATCATAGCCCAAGTTATTCGCAGGGATAGGTCAAGATTGTGCAGATAATTGTCTTATACTACATGAGTTTACTTTTGAGTTCGCTGGCAAAACTTGGCACAAATGAGCCCCTGCCGGATAATTTGGCACTCACATCCTCAGAAATTCACTCCATTAGAAAGAAAGGTGTCCTGCTTAACTGGACTACTCCCCCAGTACACATCTGGTACTCTGTGGATAAGCCGGGTCGTGCTTTGACCTTCAGGGGCGATAGAGGTGACCAGACTGCATACGCTAGATTCATCAGTGGTCACCTAAAGTGCATGAAGTACGAACAGCAACAAAAGGTCTACCCCACCTGCAACAAATGTCTCTCCAGTGCAGCCAGCCCGGCCCACCTCCTTAGCTGCGTGAATTTTGCAAAGGAGGATTTCCTGCGCGACCCGGTCTTGTTTTTCGATTTCCTGAGGGTGAATGGACTCATGGACCTGGTCTAGCTCCGCTAGACCAGTGGGGATGAGAAACAACAACAACAACAACACTTTTGAGTTCGACGTGAGCATATTTAAAACCTGAATTACACCTAATTTAGTCATAATTCATAATCAAAGCACAATTATGTAATTCGAACAGTTTTTTATAGAAATGTTGCACTATTGTTTTTTTATGAGAGTATTTAAAAAAAATAGACAAAAAATGATAGTTGCATTTGTTCGAAACCAACTCCCAGTATTGTGAAGAATACACTTTGTTGAATGATAGATAAAAAATGTTTGACCTCATCCAAGTGTCAAGCGTCAAATCTTTGACACGGTTTTTATCAATCGGTATTTTGTCAGTATTAAAGAACTCTTTGTTAAAAAGAGTCTGACATCTTGAAAGTTAATTAACATATGGGGACTTGTTTGAGGATATTATTGTGGGCATATCCTGATATTTGTATATTGCTATGTTATTGAAAGAGCTATCCTACAGGAAAATAAATAGAAGTTAGAGTAGCAACTGTGATAAACAGGAAAGTATTTAGTAAATAGAATTCATTAAAGAAATTTAAAGTAGGTTAGGTATTATATGAAACCAAACGAATGTGATATATTTAAAAAAAAACATTGTCATTTTTTTATGAATTTAAGATTATCTAAAACAGTTATTATACTTGCTTAATTTATTATAGAAAATTGGTTATTTCCATAGAGAGAAAACTAATATATTCCGAATTCTACCTGTAATCACTGCTAAGTTTCGAAACTCTCACTAAACTTATTCAAATTTCTCATAGCTCATATTTAATTAAAAAGAAGAGTAAGGGGGATAGGGGGATAGGGCGAAATTTTAAACTAATTTAGTTCTAGAATTTGTGAGGTTATATATTCTAGAACTAAATTAGTTTAAAATTCACATCTATACGAATTTGGTTATTCTCTAAAATTACAATGTTCTGCAATATTTTATGCCAATATCTGTAAAGCATAAGATATTGCAGAAATTTGTAGAGTAATTTTATTGTGTGTACCAAAAATTAGTAATTATTTCTAATTTAACATAGAGAAAATAACGAATAATCATTTTCAGGATAAAATTCAAATTTTTCGTATTCTGATTTGTCAGCAAATAATTATAAAATAAAGTGATTACTATAACTACAGATAATATAAATGTAATATATACAGTACGCTGGGGAGCATTGGCTATTAATTTTTTTAATTAATTAATTTAAATATAAAATTTTGTCTAATTTTTATTTTGGTTAAACAATTTTTTCAAATTCATTTTATTTTAATGTTAAAATGTTTGGAGATGTTCGGTTAATTAAGTTAATTAAGCGGTAAACAAAGGTTAGTTAGTGTAATTATGATCAGTTATAAAAATTGGGACAATATTACTTCAATAAAAATGTAAGAATATTTCATTAAGCGATTTAGCAAAAGCAAGAATGCTTAAAATCATTAAAAACCCTTTGATAGTTTCTTTCTTTTCCCATTGGCGGCGCTACTAAGAGGGACACAGCGACCTCAGCAGTAACCGTGACTTAATCTGCGAGAGGTAACAGAAGAAATACATTGCGAAATAAAAGAGGTAGAGCACCAATCATTTATTGTTTTTCGTTTGATTATTCTCTCCTCGAAGAAAGGAAAAATTATAGTTTGTGCATTTAAATTTTGTTATTAAAATATTGTTTGAAAATGTAACAGATTTTAAATTGCTGTGACTTCTAACATATTTCAATTTTAAAAAGTGCACTTTTCAATATAAAAAGTTAATACAAGGACGTTAGTTAAGGTGAACTATTTTATATTGAATTTTTTTTATATAAAAACGAAACATTTTTGAATTATTGAATACTCTCAAATACTTAAAAGGGAACAAAACGATAATTCAAAATATTCAGTTTTTGTTTTAGCTTTAAATATTTAAATGCTTAATTACAAAAAAACTAATATAATGTACACAGTTGAATATCGGGCTGTAGTTGGAAAGAATTATAGTCCTTAAAAAATAAAAATGTTGTCCAGCCTCGTATTCAAAAATATATTTATGATTTTTTTGCTCAAGAACATGTTTGTAGTATGTACAATTTAGTGATTATTTTATATTAATGAATGATTTTTTCAGTGTTAAAATAAATATTCAACGTTTTGAGTGGTCGTTTTGTAAATGCTTAACTGGTACTTTAAAAAAAATGTAAAATAATCAGGTACAATCAAGTTCAAGCACCTATACAAACATTAATTCGCATGTTAATATAGGTGCACTAGTTTTTTATTAAAATCTAAAACTAAATAAAACTAATTATGATTTACTTAACAAAATTAATGTTTGAATGTGGGCAATTTATATTAATTAATTTCAAAATCAAAATAAATAAATAAATACTGCTATTGAACTATGTCTCAGCAATTACTTAGATTATGTATGTTCGTCTGTCTATCCCTACGTCCCACATCCCACTTATCTGTGAACCATAAGTCTCGCAGATTAATAAAATACGTCATATTCAAACAAAAAAATTAGACAACGTTGTATCCCAAATTAAGTTTAAAAATGAAATTAAAAGTGTATTTGAAATTGAAACAAGTAGGTTTACAACAGAACCTGTCGCTTGACTGCTTTCACCCAACAGTTGTGCTCAACAGGGGAAAAAAGTCAAACGCAGCTTTTGATTCTACATTAAACATTTACACGTTAAATTTGATTAGTTTTAGTTATTATTTTTTTCAAAATTGCTATAATTATTCATTACCGTTTGATGAATTTATTTATATTTCGAAGAATAAATATGCAATATTTAACATTTTTTTTAAAGCAAATTTGGGATATAGCCTAGCCTGATTATTTTGCTTCAACATCACGTATCCCGTTAATATGGGAGAGATTAATAGACAGATGGACTGAATTATTTTAACATCATCCGCTTTTTACTTTATAAACGTAGTGTGGAAGCTGATAATTGATTGGTAGGCATTTTGGGTTTGCAAAGAATTTGGTTTTTTTTAGATATTAAGAACATTTGAAGAAGTGGTTCTAAGTACCAGTTACTGGAAAAATACAGTAAGTTATTGACAAATTGGTTTCAGCATCTAAAAATTAAAATTCAGCGATTCTTTACAAAAAAATCATTCTGACATATAAAAGTCAATGTTAGATTAAAAATTACCCTTTGAGTTGCTTACTTTGCTTTGATACAATGTCTGAAGCAAAAACTGATTGCCGTAAAAGCTTTCACCGTTGAGGTCGGATTTCGTTTTGTTTAACTCGTGAAAATACTTGTATTTCGATGTTGTCTACGATAATTTAGATTGATGGTGATAAAATTATATATCGTTATTATTTATTTATTTTCGAATAGGTATAATTTCATTCGGTAAAAAAAGTTTTTTTTTTGTTGCTTGGAAATGCTCCTACATAAGATTTGTATATCTTAGAAAAACTCATCAAACACAGCATTTAGTTCAATTTTAAACTTTGATACTCAGAAATATGTTTTTTTAAAAATAATTTTCGTTCGCAAATACAATTAATTTTACCTATCGTTTGCAAAATTCGATTGCTGTAGTATATAAGTAAATATTTTCCTTCTAAATGTGATAGCTAAAATCATATTAACATAACTTACCATTTCAATTTTCAAAAAATGTATATAATTTAGAAAAACAGGCTTGAATTTCAAATAAATTCTTTAAAAAACATCATTTTTTAATAACTTATAACATCATTCTATGTATTAATTAACGGTGAAATGCAAATTGAAAATATTAATTAATAATTGAAAATAACAAATAATGAATGGATCACGTCGTTCTACCACTTTTTTTCCCTCCTCCTTTGTCCGATGATAAGTTTATTATTCATTAACATCATTCAATGGTCTTTCATTCGGTTTTAAGATAATTCATCAAAATCAATGACAACTAATCAGGTTGTACTTCCATTTGCTTGAATGAATGTTTATAAAAAAATATTTACTGGTTACCTTTTTTTTCTTTCATTTGTTTGTTTTAAATAAATCACACCCGGATACAGAATACGAATTAAAAAAGATCGAGTCGCATAATCGTGAGTCGTATAATCGTAAAACAAACTAAAAACAACATTCCATTTTACGTATTTTTAAACTTTGTGTCCAGAAGCATAGCGATATCTAAACTTATCCGATTTCACACCCATAACACGGAGGCCCCATCCACAACAATTTCTAAGTCAATAAAGTGGATCGTTCCACTGACCAACATTAGTTTCTCGGCTTGTTCGAAAGAACATGGAACGAAAAAAAAATAATTGGATGGAATATACTGTTGAATGTTGATGGATAGAGGTGTCTTCAGTGAAGGGTTGTTAGTAAAGAATAAAAAGATTTGTTATTTTAATCTGGTTTTCTTAAATGAATAACTATAAGTTATTTTGGGGTTTCAAGAAATGTCTTTCTTTTCATACCTGCCACTGTAATGGTATTTTTACAATAATCAAAGAGAAAACATCGAATGATTAAATTATATTTAGAAATATACTTTTATTATTGTAATTAGCATTATTTCTTTGATTTTCCTATTCTCAGATCCTATGAAATGACAGCGGGGGGAAAGAAGATTTTTTTTTGTCTCTTGGCTTCATATAATTCAGATAAGGGGCCTCAAAATTCTTGTTAACCTTCTTCATTACCTCTGGTCTTGATACTTATGTTTCAAAGATAGATAGAGTGGGGCCTCCGATTATTATCATTTTCCCAAAAGGCCAGCCTACAATCAAATGGCGCAACTCTGGCCTGTATTAAGAGTACCGTTGACCCAGTTTTGCTCCTTTATATCTCCTCACTAAATACATTTATTAGATGGAATTTTGCTTTTTTTAGTAAGTAATTATGTATGCTTGGGCCAAAATAGCATTAAGTGCAAAAGCGCCCTTTATCTAAGTATCTTATGTGTTTTTGGTATTGGTTGAATTAACGTTACACTGAAGCTAAACACGGGATTTAGGTATACCTTTAAGAAAATTGAAAAAAAATCAGATAATCATCAAAATATAAGATAATTCTTCTCCATGACTCCAAGACTACTCCTTGATAATAAAATTATAAATTACTCAAATAATGCAAACGAAATAACTAGTATAAATTTAATGGGATATCAGATTCGAAAGAGACACTTCAAATAAAGACTATATTCACGTACACTGCTCAAAACAATTAGGGGAATGCATGGTTTAAAGCATTTCGCCCTCAATGATTCCATTTGGTATCATCAGCTTCCGATTTTATTTTCTCACTAAGCTGAACTCTTACTTATTTATCGCTAGATGGAAGAATCATGTCTTTTGAAGAAATAAATAATGTTTGTTTAAATTAAATGAAAATATGAAAAACATGGTAAAATAAAATTAACTCCCAAAAACTTTTATGAAATAAATTGACAGGAAATTCTTCACGCTTGCATTCTTAGAGGTCTAAAATTGGATTTTATCTTTTTTTACAATTAAATGTTGAAAAAAATATTGTTAAAATTTCTTCAAAATTTATGATTCCAATTTTTTGCCCCTTAAATTTTAGTTAAAAAAATTAAGATTTGTTTTCCGTTTTTTTAACCATTTCAAACTGGATGCATAAGAAATCTATTTCATAAGTTTTAGATTTTTAGAATAAAAAAAATAAGAAGTTGGAATAGGACGGGTAAACAAAAGTACGCAAAGTGCTCCTCTAATTGTTTTGAGCAGTGTACACTCTTAAAACAAAAGAGTGAAATCCACTCCAGTTGGAGAAGTGCATTTTCGACACCGTAAATTCATGCATATTTACTCAGACTGAGCTAAAATCACTCGTTTGGA
The DNA here is from genome assembly GCA_023701765.1 of Hylyphantes graminicola. Lineage (NCBI taxonomy): Eukaryota > Metazoa > Arthropoda > Arachnida > Araneae > Linyphiidae > Hylyphantes > Hylyphantes graminicola. Next base: position 25,737,515 of record CM043117.1, read on the forward strand.
GTGATCCTGTCGGAGGTTTAACACACAAAGGATCCACTCCAAAAGGAGAAGTGCATTTTCCAGTCTGGAGGAGTGAAATCCAATCAGACTGAGTTAAATTAGGAGTGTTTGTTTTAAGAGTGTAGATATTATATTAGGCCAATGTGGTACGAGAGGAACCCACATGGTCTTCTGATTGAGAATGACTGTTGTTCACAAATAACACAAACCCTTTATATCGTCCACTCTTGAGCAGCGGGTATCGCACGGGGGATCAGATACGCTCTCCCGCACACGCCTCGCGTCCATAGCATCCGAAAGTTAATTAACTACTAAATACCATTTCGATTCAAAAGTGGACCGGAGAAATCCCTTTTCGGGTCAACTAATACAAAAGCAGTGATCGTTTATTTTAAATCTAATCGATAGAGCGATGAGTGTGAATTGGAAAACAATAGTACATGAGTCAATGGACCAATTTGGTGTATTCCAATGGGAACGCCTTTAAAAATGTAAAATTAGACCGAAAACAATTGTAGTTTTTCTTTTTCTTTATTGAAAAAGTATATGTTAAATGTGTTGGAGGTATTTTCCAAAGTAGTAAATTCATTTGGAATATGATTGTGCATAAATTTAATTCAAAAGCAGTTTCATTCATTATAAAACTAAATGATAACTTGAAATCAGTTCAATAAAAGATAAAATAAAATATTTTGAGTATAATTTTCGTTTGTATAAAATAGTTGTGATAAATATTTTTCGTTTTATAATATGATGAAACTTGCTTTTGATGCTGTAAATAAATTAAAATATATGTTGGGCCAGTTAAATATATTTTGGGTTGTTATTTCAAGAAAATTATTGGAGCGTTTCGTTAGTCATCCAGCAGTAAACTAAATTCAATGTGTTAATGATTCTCATTTTTATTTATTTAAATGAGCTACATCCAATTAAATTAATTGTAATTTATTTTTTGTTGCACTTAATATAAGTAAAAAAAATAAATGTTAACTAGATCCGTTTACGCATAAAGTATAGCAGCAGTTAAAAAAATTAGTTGAAGAGTCAAGTTTTATTATAAATAGGATGTAAAAATTTTGAAAATGGTGTCTCCATAAAAAACAGTTTTCTGTCACCCAAGACATTTTTTTTTATTTCAGCTCTCTTACTCTACAATAAGTGTTTTCCTTAATAAAAAATAATATAACACGCCCATGATAAAAGAAGTTTTTAAGATACATTCTATAACCCCATTGACTCTTAAATCCTTTCTAAGCCAAAGCAAACAGCAACAGAAAAAGTCCCGACTAACCAGATCAAAACGAAAACAAAATCAGGTGTGCTCCTAAGAGTAAGTCTTATCTGCAAAGATAAAACCCATTCGTCTCTAATTTTTTTCGGAATTTCAGGCCTCTTCATCATACGCATACTGTTACAATTGCAGTGAAACGGGGGCCGCAGCAGAACCTAGTGACCCTATTCTGGGTAAGTTAGCACGGCCCCCCAGGGGTTTGCTGCAAGGTAAGAAGTCATCCAGAGATTAATCAAGGTCGCTTCTCAGCAGTCCCTTTTGTGCCCCAAGAGAGGGAAATCGTTTATCAGGTTCACCGAGCATGTTTCGATTTCGAATGATGATGGAACATTCCGGAGTTGAGGAATTTGTACAACGGATAAGAGAAATCGTTAGGTTCTGATACTGGTTCACATTACTTTGATGAACATCGTGATTTAAGTTCATACAGATAGTAATATGGTGTAATGTTGTTTAAACATTTAATAATTTTTTTAATGTTAGTTTTAATTGATAAATGTCTTAAGTCCAGAATATTTTTTCGAAAATTAGTCGAAAATTCTTTTCTCTGCATCAGGTTAAATCTCATTGTCGTTTTATATTTAAAGGTTTGAACTATCAACCGAGCATGTTTCGATTTCGAATGATGATGGAACATTCCGGAGTTGAGGAATTTGTACCATGGATAAGAGAAACAGTTAGGTTCTGATACTGGTTCACATTACATTTATGAACATCGTGATTAAAGTTCATGCAGATCGTAATATGATGTAATGCTGTTTAACCCTCTAATGCCTACTGTCGCCATCTGGCCACAAGTAACATGATCCACTTTATTATATTAAAGTAGAGCTCCCTCTCTACAAATGTGTTTTTTCATCTATTACATTCCATTTTGAAGTTTTAGTTACTAATAACTCCCATAGATGATAGTAGTAAAAGTGTATCCAAAATTAAAGAGTGAAGTTATTAACTGTTGTGAAATTACGTCTTAGGCAGTATTCAAAGTATAATTATATTAGTACAAATAAATTGTTAATACAAATAAATTGTTAATACAACTAAATTGTTAATACAACTAAATTGTTTATACAAATAAATTGTTTTGTTCAAATTAATAATTATAGTTCAAAAAGGTTATTTTAAAATTTATAAAATAACCTTTATAATATAGTTCAAAAAGGTTATTTTAAAATTTATTTAGTAGTTTTCAAGTCATTCTTATCAAAATTAGAATTTTGTAGTTGGTTTTGCCGTAAGGCAAAATAAAAAAAAATGAAATTATTTAAATTCCAATGCAGTTGATTTTTTTCAGTATTTTTCCCAAAATGTATGAGTATTAAAGATACAAATATATTTTTTTCGGGATGAAAAAAAAATTCTTGCATTACAGGGTCAAAAAATTGAATAATTGTCTGATGTAAGTTTTAATTGATAATGTCTTAAGTCCGGAATGTTTCTTCAAAAAGTAGTCAAATTTTTTTTCTCTGATTCAGGTGAAATCTCATTGTCGTTTTATTATTTGAAGGTTTGAATAATTAAACTAATTCATAAGGCTTCTAATAATATAAAAATATTTGTAGAAAATGAAATTGTTTTCAATATATTTTAGAATAGAAGTGCATTTCTTTAATTATGCATATAATTTAATTTACCAGACGTTAATTATACATTATATTAGTTTTGAGAATCAAATTCAACTGCTACGAAATGTAGAATTTACTATTTCGAGGGCACTTACGATGCAAGCAAACAGTACGGTAAGACTTATAAATCATTTGAAATAGTTTTAGAAAATAGAGTACGCCGTTACTGCAAAAAAAAAATTATTTCATATTATTTTAGAAAAGTAACATTAGTAAAGAGTTTTTAAGCAAATCTAAATTGAGATGTTGCAAATATATAGAGGTATTAGCAAATTTTTTTTCAAATGGGAACAGATGTTGTTCATATTCTTTCTAAACTTTATGTAGTTGACCTGAATTCTTCTTTTTACATGCTATTATATGATTGTACTTTACGCTTGTTTTGTAAAAGGACATATAATTCGAGCAATTTTAGTTGCTTTTCTTTCCAAAGCCACAAAAGTCTCCAAAATTGCTTAAAACTTAACTTTATATGAAATACATTATTTCTAAATTATGCATTACCTGTAAATATGACTGAGATAATGCTAGTCTTCAAACCTGTTTTACTAGTAGAGTGTTTATAATTTGTCGAAACACCAAAAAGCATGCTTTTAAAAGACATCTTACATTAAATATAAAATATAAATTATTTATTGAATGGCAAAGAGGTATTCCATGGTCAACAAATGTATCGTGTTTAAATGCTGAATGAAATATTTACTTGGTTTAACTTGACATCATGTGTTTAAAATGGTTAAATCTACTTAATATAATTATTTAATGAAAAACGCACTGTGGTTAAATTGATTTCACATTGTAGGTTGAAATGTTTCATACTTAACGAAGATAATGATGCAATTTCTACGATACAATTACCTGTGAAACATCAATTGTTTTTGTAAATTACTCATTTCTCTCTGTATAAGCCAATAGCAAAATTTGTTTAAAAAATATGTTTTGGGAATATTTATAGTAATTATTGTTTTATTTTTTTTATTTCTCACAAATATTCGTAAGCCGTTTAAACCTCAACTCAGATAATTCTGTTTGATCTAATATAGAATAGCTTAACTTTTGATATATTTTTTTAATGTATGATTTTAAGATTTAACAAACGACGTTTCTCTCAAATATGGCTTTACATAAAAAAAATGACGATTGCAAAAGCCAAGGAAAAAAGTTTGGTAAAATTTTTAGTTTCATCAACATTTGTATATCACGTTGTAACAAAAATTTTTAAGAATTGCTTTTTTTTTATTCAAGTGATTTAATAAATGATTTTTAAAAGCACTAACAGATAAACAATGGTAAATGCAAAATAAGCCGTGAGTAGTGTAATGTAGTCGTTTCCGGCTGTCTATTTCTTGTCTTCTTTAGGAGCTTTAACACAACAAATCACGCCTCGTAATTTGCTACCCTGGTCAAGTGACGAGCTGTGAGTGACTATACTTTATTCATACTAAATGGGTTGAAGTATGATTGCGTTATTTACACTCTTTGATGGAAAGAGTAATTACAGAGAGTTAACAAACTTTTCCGCAGATCATTGCATAACATTATGTTGTTTCATTAAAAAAATTAAATTGGAATCGCGAAATTGAATATAACCGAATCCATACTAGAATATGAAAAAAATATTAGGTTTTTTACTCATATTTCCACTTTAATTTATTCTAAACTCATAGTTTTTCACATACATAACACTTATTTCAAAAATGAGAATTCACTCGTTAGTGTGAAATGTGAGCTATCTAATTATGAATTTAGGTAATCAACACTCATACTTTAAGTGCTTAAAAACGCAGAAATACACGTAAGTTTTATTTCACCCGCATTTTGCAATGCAAATTTTTAAATCATATTTTAAAAAAGAAATTTTTATGCATAAAATAAATTCGCTCTTTTGATAAATGAAACTTCAAATTTCTTAAGAATCTAGTTAATGCCTGCACAAATGATAAACAATCACTATTTTTAAAGAATAATGTGACCGAGTTTTAATTTCCCAAGCAACTCAATAGCAACTAACCCTTTTCATCACTCAGAAGTTATATCCAATGCTATATTCAAAATCCCCCTTTTTTTTTTTTTGCTCCACAAACATACCAAAAGAACTGACCCTACAGCTATCAAAGTATCCTACCTGTAACTCATTTTAAACTAATGTAATCATAATGGCATTTAATTACTTCTAAATTAAGTCGCATGCCTATAGATGTCTTAAGCCGTTTATAATTTGTATATGGAAATAACCTCTAGTTCCGTTTGGTTGTAATTTTTTGTATTAACTAATACGTAATTGATAAATTTAAGTCAATTGAACTAAGAGCTCGTATTGGAATTTCTGCTCATTATGTAATCCAGCTTGTTAATTATGTAAACTTAAGTGAAAACTAAAAGTCGTTAAGGGGGAATAGGGGAGGGTCTCTAAACCGAAGTCTCTCTGAATTTATCCAATGGGGAAAATAATATTCCATGCCAAATTACTCCAGCTGTATTGAATATTTTTACAAACGATTTTATGATAAATGTAAATACTGGCTTACAGGGCTCCATAATCCCCCTTTTTAAAATGGATTGAAATACTTTTTTGTAAAATAATTGTTTGAAATTTTAGCAAAACTTTTTTGGAAGCAATATTAAATAGCTGTATTATAGAGCTTTGTAAGCTGTTTGCCGTAAAAATATTCAATACGGATTAAGGATGTAACTTTTTGGCTTAGAAAATTATTTTTTTAATTAGATGAATACAGAAAGACTCCCTTTAATGTATCAAACAAACTTTTATGACAAGTTACACTCCTTTCATTGAGTTAGAATTAAAGAAGATCGACTGTTCCGCTCAATTGAATGACATTTAATATGTTACTGGGACATAAAATTTGTCCAAAGTAACAAATTAAAGAACACAACTGTAAGAACTTTGAATAAGATATTTTCATCACGTTAAAAAATAATTCGTTTAAATGATGATATAGAATTAAACACCAGCTTTTTTTTATTCTTGATTCTTTGTAAAGGTATTGCTACTTTTATATTAGTTTATTTCGAATAACTGACCTAAATATTTTAAAATATTTAATTCAGATCAATCCATACTTATCTTGAATGAAGCAAATTATATAGCTATGTATGAAAAATAGACAAGATGATTATAAAGCTTAGTTTGATGTATTAACATTTATTGCATTAATATTAAATATGCGGCTCTTCATTAAAAGGTTTGAGGTTGAACTTTTAAGTTCTTTTTATAGGACAGAAGATTTCTGCTAATGTCATTAAAAAATGGGAAAAAAATTATAGCGGAGTGATATTTATGGTAACAATAATAATAGGATAAACGACAATAAAACATTATTACGCGCTTCATGATGAAACTAATAATCTTCATTTTCTTTGCATTAAAAATATTTTTTCACTGTTTCACTTGAAATTTTTTTTCTATACTCCATTAGAAAAAAGTTTAAAAGATTGCATTCAGATTGAGCAAGAAAGCATAATTTCTTGTGTATACAAATCTAGAACATATTTGTACCATTGTTTAAAAAAAATATTTTTTCCTGTCTTTCGGTGGTTTGGGACATAATCAAATTAGTACACGATTTCAAATTTATCAAATGATAATAATTTTAATGCATAATACCTTCTGTGTAACACCAAATTAAAACTATTTGAAATTTTAAGGAGAGTTGTGTTATTGATATCACAAATGAAATAAGTAGACTTTAATGAAAAAATTTATGAAGTTCACATAAATTAGTACAATAGAACAGTGGTCGCAGTGCTTGGCAAAGACGGGCCGCCCCACTCAAGTCAAGTTCACATAAAAGTTTTGTGTCTTTAAATATTTAAAACACACACCTACAACTAATACATTAATTCTCTCAATAATATGTTTTTCTAAATATACAGAACAGGTAAAAGAAATTAATTATATGCTTTTACCATCCTTAAGAAAACACCTCCAGCTACCACAACCATGCCATTATGTCATCCGATCCTTAATCAAAATTCCATATGAAATACAACTTTCTAAAGATCGAATAGCCGCTTCCTATTTAACCACCTCATAGTCGACAGCCTTGAACTTGGCGCAGAACTAACCTACATTTCGCGACACTATTTTAACAAGTAAGTTTTCCTTCTGCCTTTCGCCTGTTGGATGAAACCTCGTTTTTTTCCCCACCAACTAACCGGAACTAGATCTGCCTTCTCTTGCCTACAAAGGTTGATGGTACTTTTATGTTGGTTTGAAGATCTTGTAAATATTACTCGACTAATTTAGAGTCAAATTCAGGGCTTCCCCTAAAAATGTGCCAAAGAAACCTACACTCTTAAAACAAAAGAATGATATCCACTCCTATAGATAAGTGCATTTTCGACACTGGAAAGGAGTGAAAATTAATTCAGACTGAGTTAAAACCGCGCGTTTGTTTTAAAAGTGTGTTGTTGTGGCTTTTCTCCTAGGTTTAGCAGAGCTAAACCAGGTCTATGATGTTAGTCACTCTCAAAAAGTCCAGGACCATGACTGGATTTTCGTAAAGATCGAGTCTGGAAAGTTTAAGAGTGTGATAAAGTATAATGTTTATCAATTTGGTTTAATTAGTATTACATGCAAGTCAAATAAATTCATCGGAACAGTTTTAACATCGGAACATTATTACAAACTCAGGCCCAAAGGCTACTGAAACGTAGATGAGATTATAACTAACTACATTTATGCTAAAAGAAGTCATGGTACATTGTTTTGAAGTATCTTCCCATGTAAGGTTTTGCACATCGGCCCCAACCAGTTAATATTATCGTCCCTACTTAATTATTTTAAATGCAATCGAAAACAATAGGCACATTAAAATAAACTTAATTTATTTCCATTCCAATCAACTGCATGATTTTTATATTAAAATGTATATTTATTAATCAGTACTGCAATGAAAATATAAAATTAATGCGTGGAAAAAAATCAGTAACAATTGCGTCAAACCTACAAGCAAGATTTCTCTTAGAAAGACTGGTATGTGACGTAGTTTGTGAAATGTTTAAATGACATGCGTCATATGAGTTAAATAATTTTATGGGTTTGTCACTTGGTAGGTGTAGGGTCAGTTCGCTCAGTGGGTCTGTGGAACGGAAAGCGGAAAGAAAAAGGGATTTGCATAAAACTGTGAAGAAGGTTTCTGGCAGTAGGGAAAAGAGTTTGCGGTTACCTATGGTAGAGAAATTAAAGTGATTTTGTTTTTAGGCACAATTTGCTTGAAGGTTGTTTTCTTTTACTGTTTCCATTAGAAACTAAAGCAGTAAAAGGAATTTATAGTCTGTTAGTTATTTAAATAAATACATGTCAGTATTACAATTACGATTTGGATACATACTAGGTTTTTCGATGATAATTAGAGACGTATATTTTCCATTTATGTTATAGGACGAAATCTTCAATGGGAAAAACATGTTTATGTATTAACTTTACTGATATGTTGACTTAACATGACCAGTAAATGTTGATAATAATTTTAAAGGAAATTATAGGTAATTATTGTTTAAACTCACTAAGTACGATAGATACAAAAATAATTAAAATTTACTCTAGTAAATTTTCAAATTTCCTATTATTTTACGCAAGAGAAGTTTCTGCACCAAATTAAACCTTTTAATTCCAACTTTTTATTTTTCTTTCTAAATAACTAAATTTTGTAAAATAGACTTATTATGCATCCTGAATTAAATAGTTAAAAGTAGGGGGAAAATCTTAATTTTTAAACTAAAATTTAAGGAACCGTTTTGGAATCATAACTTTTGAATAAATTATAACAATAATTCTTGGAAACTTTATTTGTTAAACGTAGTTAATTTTAAAATTTTAACCTTTTAAAAATGAAAGCTTGAAGAGGGCCAATTTATTCATGAAAATTTTTTTAGAGTGAGTTTTGTTTTTACCATGTCTTTCATATTTTCATTTAAATACAACAAGTCTTGATTAATTCATCAAAAGACATGATTCCTAATTATAATGATACAAAAAACATAACTTAAGAGACAAATGTATGAAAATTTAAAAAAAAAATTTATTTGAAATGAGTGCGAGCCTAACTTAGTGAGAAAAAAAATCGCAAGCATATGATGATTCCAATTGGAATCATTGGGAGTGAAAAGGTTATAAATATAGTTGCAAATATCATTTAGTTACATTTGCATTAATAATTGTATTTGAAGTTTAAACATACAATTATTGTAAGATAAAATAGTTTTGTGATCTGTTGTAACTATAAAAATACTCAATTAACATGGACCTCCATAAGAACAAATCGAATTTTAAGCAAGAAGGCAAGTTTAAATCTTTTTCTGAAAGCTGTAAAAAAACATTTAAACTAGGCCAAACTTTCCTAGCAGTGCTTTATTCTGAAAAACTTCTTTCCAATTATCTTTTCTTAAAAAATATGAGTAAATAGCGGCCTTATTCTTCTTGGGTGAATAGATTCTTTGTATTTGAATTCCACTTTCTAATCTAGTTTCACCATTGCTTCCGAGCGCATATGGTCGAACGCACTTAGCCGCATTGGTTTCATAAAAGTGTAATTGATATTTATGTTAAAAAAATTAAGTTTAATTTGTATTGACAATATTAAGTATCATTTGTAATAAAAACAATATTTTTCAGCATCAGTTGTCTGAAAGAAAAAGCTTGATGTACACGAAATTAACTTGAGAGATATTTTCAATTAAGTTTGGGAAATTTTTCATACTTTCCCATCTTATAATCTCCATTCCCCAATGCATATGAAAACAGTTTAATACCTGCAGCTTAAAGTTTGTAAATTTAATATAAATATAGTAAATTTTAATGTATAACTTAGAGGTCGGCAGAAAATAAGTAAAGTGGCTAAAGCATATTATCTAATTCACCAAATTTAAGTTTTAAACTAAAGATAATTAATGAATCCATCCACATCCATGTTTTAGAAAAATATTTATTAATTCCACAGAAAATGTTTTAATAAGTAGCGTAATAAAAAATAAATAGCAAGCATTTCACAATTAAGTTTGAGAAATTATGAAAAACTTCTCAAACTTAATTGTGAAATGCTTGCATTTTATTTTTTATTACGCTACTTTTTAAAACATATTGTGTGGAATTAATAAATATTTTCTAATGCATTTCACAATTAAGTTTGAGAAATTTTTCATAATTTCTCATCTTATAATCTCCATTCCCCAATGCATATAATAAAAGTTTCCCACCTGCAGATTTATTTTCAGAAAGTTTGTAAATTCGATATAAATTACGTGTATTTTAATGTATAAAACTTACAGATCGATGGGGGGGGGGGGGAGTAATGTGGCTAAAGCATATGATCTAATTCACCAAGTTGAAATTTAAACTAAAAAAAGTAATAAATGCTATAACTCATCAATTTTGTGTTAAAGAAATATTTATTAATTCCTCAGAAAATGTTTTTATAAGTAACGCAACAAAAAATAAAATGCAAGCATTTAAATTCTTCTATCCATTTTTTTCCAACTTTGAGGAATTTCAATACAAATATAAAACATTACAACCCTTGTCAGCCTAACTTGGGTAAAAACAAGGGGTGAAAAGGTAGAGGGAAAAGCGCGATTAGTCCGTTAGTTGGATTCTCTTGTAAATTAATATTTACATACAAAATAATATGAATAAAATTTAACCAAAATACACTTTTCATTCTGATAAAAAATTGCCAAATTTTCTCAAATAGTATTCAAATCTGTTAGACCGTAAACGAAATTAATGCTTTAAACATGTTTTCTGGATGGATTCACAAATAATTTATGGAACTCTTTACATCCGCGGATGGATCTTCTCCATAGCATATTCCTATTTACCCAACTTAGGTTGGCAAGGAGTGTAGGATTATATTTTTATTTTCCAACATTCTATCATTTCTCAGTTAAAACTTTGTACAACCAAAATGGCGGTTTTGTCTCGTGTCTTTTAAGAAATCTCCTCTATTCTTCCGATGTCCACTGAAGCATACCGCACGGAAGAACATGCACTTGCCATTACACTTTCCGCAGATAAAAAATATTAAACGAGAGTTTTACAATGCACTTTTGGGAGCTTTGATATGTTCATTATGGAATTCGACACTTTCCCTATGCGTTTTAAAATGGAATTTCGTCACGTTAGCTCGATTTATTTTACTAGAACTTACATGTTAACGAGGGTGGTTTTCTTGTTAAAAAACTAAGTTTATTGTTTTTCGCGTAATACTTGCGATATTAAGGCTAGTATAGTAATTTTGATTTAAAAACTCACATTGTTCTTTGGGAATTTGCTCCATATATGAATGGGTGTACATGCAAACTAGAATTCCACATTAAGTAACTAACATGTAGGATACGGCCCGTTCATTGTCAACTTCAGCTCGATTGAACTTACAATCGTAAAAAATCACCAATAAACAGAATTTATCTTAATTATACTTTGGGGAAAATGAGTTTTGCAACTGCACCTTTTACTTTAAATTATCTTATTAGCTGAAACGTATTTAAAAAAAGTCATGGTAACGTTACAAGGTGTTTTTAACACTGATGTAACAAAATGCATAATTTGGAGCTAGTTAATGCCGAATTCCGCATGAGGTATTTAAATCAAATTATATTATTTCTTGCTAAATACTGCATTTTCTTTCAAGTAAAAGACCCACCATTTAATAAATCATTTAAATTATATTACTTTTATTCAAAATAAGAGAGGTGAACAAAATTGTTTTAAAATAATTTCCACTAACGTACTTTTAATAGGAAGTTACATATTAAGCATCCACTTTTCCTTCCCATAAAGACCCATTTTCAATTATTATTAGAGTAAAAATCCTAAATTGAATTTTCAGTAAGTAATCGATAGTATAAACCTTGTGAATTATACAATATAAAAGAATTTAATAAACAATGTGATAACCTAATTCATAAACCGGTTCTTTGAAAGAATTTACAATAATATTGATTTATTAAAGCTTATTTAAAGCTTATAAAATTTTATATTGATTTATTATTGATTAGTTCACTATTAAACACTCTTTTATAGATATTAGATACTTAAATAAAAAAAATAAGAATTAAAAGGTTATGAAACGTATTTTTGAGTTGATATAATATTATTAATACATAATTTCTTTCTTTTACTATATATTTTTGAAGTAATTTCTATTTATTTGTTGTTTTTTTTAATAATTATCACACAAATGATTGGTTACTTCTCATAAATATTTTAGATATTTCTAATTTGCGATTTTTCTTAAAGTAAAATTTTTTGTTGCTTTTTTTTCTAAACACTTTTATTCATACCATCATTAATAAGAAAAGTAATTATTTAAAATTCTAGATTAATTTTATTTAAATCCAATTTTGTTCATATTCGTTCATATAACCACATTAGTTTTTCTTCCTTACAATTTTTAATTCACAGAACAACTGTATGATATAATGCCACGTATTTATTGGTTTTTTTCATAAATAAAATGTCATTAACTTGAGTGTTTTCTTAAAAACAGAGAATGTTATCTTAAGAGTTCATTGAATTCTTTTTAAGAGAACGAACCGCAAGTTCGACAGAAAAGATACATATTGATACACATTTTTAAACTTCCGAATTTTTGAGGTAAGGTTCAGTGTGCCTAATGAATAATCTGGACCCGCCCCACATAATACCAAAATGAGGCTCAACACAAAAACGCCGTCCATTTACCTTTCTTTATCACAGTAAAGATATTAAACGAGAAACGATATAATTATTTGACCTGTTATTCAAAATGGACGATATGTGAACAAACCATAATTATTTTTTCTAAGTAGCTCGTTTTTTATGACACTCTCACTTTAAGTTTTGAATACAGTTAAATATACATGCGAATACAATTTTTGTTATTTAATTGTTTAATACTTTATTGATCTTATCCTATTGTAAATAACTCTAAAAAAAATTCTGAATTACAATCATAGCGGATTTTTAAATTTTATACCTTAGACTAATAAGTATTGCCCATATTTTTCAAAAATTAGATTTTCAGACCAGCGTACTGCATCAAATAAAAAATTGTTTAAATATGGAAAACTATGAGAATGTTCATTATTTCACTGTTTTTAACTAACTAACAAATGCTTCTTAAAAAAGGGTGAGATTTAAAAAACACCAGATTTTACAAAAAAAAATATATCAACCATTTGCACTGCATTAATTTTTTCATCGGAAAACAAACAATTTACAACCATCTTTTGATAAAAAGTACTGTGCAGCAGAACAAACCCAAGGAGTATTATTTCACTCTTTCAACTATATTAGAAAACCATGAAGAAGAAGATTGAGATTAGAAAAACATCAGATTTCGCAACAAAAAAAATATATCCATCATGGGCACTACATTTATTTCTTCATTGGAAAACAAACCAATCACTTCCATCTTTGATAAAAAAGTACCTGGGCAACAGAAAAATAGTTCGCCAAAAAGAACACAGATGCCCCATCCTTCCTTCACACTTCCCAAACAACTTCGACCCCGAAAAGGATTTCATCGCCATCGCCAATGGCTATCCCACATCCAGCCACCTTCCAACAGGCATCATTCTCAAACGAAACTTTTTCCAGACAGGGCTCATTTCTGCAAAAGCCGGTTTAACGGAACTTGAAGTTTAGAAAGAAGACCTTTTCGACTTGCGTTTAGTTGGTCACCGGGTTCCGATTGCATCGGATTGAAGGTTATCTTGGGATTGATTGAATCTTTTTTGGATTTGATATGTGATTTTGCTGTTGTGATTCAATTTGGATTCTTTTCTGAGTTTTATTTTGGAATGATGAGTTAAGGTGCCTGGTGTCGATTGACGGCCAGCTGATGAGGAGAGAAGAATATGGTGAGCTTTTTTCTTTATATAGTTCTATGAGGAATTTCTTAACTCACCGTTTCCACGAAAATTACATCTTGTTTAAAATCATTCACAGAAAATTTATAAGTTTTGAAGTCGCACTCTTAACGATATCTGTTTAAATCACTTCTTTGCGAGAGACGAAGCTCTAGTTATGAAGACAACATCCTGTTTCCTGCCAACAAATCGACTGTTTTCTTTTCACAAAACAGATGTTAAAATTATATTTCTTTTAGTTTTATAAATTTATTTATTAAAGAAAAATCTACTGTTAGTAGAATTGTTTGAAAATATAGCTACAAATCTCCTTTCTTCAAACGATAAATTTTATAATTAAAAATCGTTCTTAAAAGAAATTTCATACTATGTATTTTAATTTCCTTTTTTTTAAATTATCTTCCAATTTATCAAACATCAGTATGAGGTGACTCATGAGGTTAATGATAATACTGATTGCATATTATTGTGTAACTTTAAAAAGGAATAAATTTTTTTAAAAAATAACTTTAAAAATAGGGAAAATGCCTTAACTTTTCCATTATTCAATCAAACTTGGTGTAACCGTCTTTTAGAGGTAAACATTTTATCTTGTCAAAATAAAGCCTTTTAATTATAATAGTTTATAGCCTATAAATAGTCTTTATATGTCTTAGCCTTTTATTTATAATTTATTAACATTTTAGTTTTGATTCCCCTAAAAATTTGCATATACTTTGAAAATGGATTTCTTTACAAAAGCTTTTATATAAATCTATATCGATATTTTCAAATTTCAAACCAGGAAATTAACTTTACATCAGTGTTAAACTTCAAGTAAATTTTCAAAATTTTGTAAGCACTGTTTAATTGTGATTTTTTTAAATATTTTATTCTGCTACATTACACTTTCTTGTACGATTCAACGATAGCCATTATAAGCTTAATCGGCAATTCGAGAACGTCAAATAACTGTTCAAATTCTCAAAAGGAACTGGGGGATGAAAAAATACAATAGTGTCAAGTTGTTTCTTTTAAAAATAATGTTATTTAAAACCACTTTTTAATGAAAATTATTTTGATATTTATATAATTTTAAGTATGTATAAAAAAGCTTTTAAATCAAGCATATTAACATTATAAGGTAAAAATGTGAACGAAATTATTAAAATATAACTGTAAAAAATAAGTAAATGTAACAGCATACGCAATGCTATGTTTTGATGAGATTATTTTTTAAGTTTTTCTTTACAAACTAGTAGAAATATCTAAAAAAACCTACAATCAATATGCTTTTTCAAATAGTTTTTGAATTAATACAATCAGAATCATATAAGATTTTTTCTAAGTTAGTAATAAATTGTAAACTTTCTGTCATTAAAATCTTATTTAAAATTTTTGAGTTGTATAGCAGGAATATTTAATATAAATTTATTTTGATAAAACGGCTGTTAAAGTGTCTAAAATGTGTGAAGTTTTATTCACTTCTTTATGAAACACAACAATAAGTTTTATACATACAAATACATAAACGCAATAGCGATTTTAACATATTTAATTTATTTCATTAAACAAAACTTTAAAAGAAAAGACATGCCTGATTTAATATGTGATTCATGCATATGGTTCAAAGTATAATGAAACTTCATTCAAAGTGGAATGAGAGTGTGAAATTTCATTTCATTGTATTAGAAACATAAACTAATATTATTTCACTTTAAAATCCCTTTAAACTAAATACGTTTGAATAATTTTTATTGGACCGATTTTATAATTTTAATTAAAAAAAATTTCAAATAAAGTGGTTAATTAATGAATATATGTAGAAACATTTTATTCAATTTCTGTTACTAAAGAGTTTAAACTTATATGGCTACAAATTATGATTTTTTTATATTTTAATTGAAATATTTTGGGGTAGCATATCTTTTTCATATATGAATGTTATTTATTGAATTAAAATTGTAGTTAAAGTTGTGTAGAAATTTTTTTGCACGCATTAAATGCTCTTTTTAAATAATCAATACAAGTTCGATTTCAAGAAATATATTCGTAATGTTTTATAAAAGTAACAAAAAAATATTACTTAAAAGAGTTATTTAAGCTTTACTCAAAAACAGTTACATAATAGTTGTATAATTGTGGAATTAACAAGTTTAATAAAAAAAGCTTTAAATGTTTTTCTCTTACTATATAAGTGAGGGTTCACTATGAATAAAATTTAGTATCCTCTGACAAATTAAAAAAAAATGAAATTTTTCGTGTTTAAAAATCATATCCAAGCAAATAGTATTTTCTCACCACATTTTGAAAAGTATGATTCTATAATGCTATTTCTATGGGGCATTTCAAAGCCTGTAAAATCTCTAAACATAGAAGTGTTGGTAATATTTCAAGTATAAAGTGAATAAAAAAAGTTCATGGATCAATATGTATTATAATAGTACTGTAACATCGTTGCAATTCACAACAGTTTAAAAGCATTAGTCTCTTTTCAACACATGGTAACCAGAACTTATGTTACTTTTCGGACTGTAACATTTACTAATGCGCTGAAAAATTTTCCTCCTATTAAACACATTTCAACTCAAGTGTGGATTCAAAAACAAATTAATTTTCATGGAGCAACTTCTAGCATCGGACACCGCCAATTTAGTATTCTACTTACATCTCCTGCTCCCAATTTGGCAAAGTAGAATACAAACAATTCGACTCTATTTCGTTCTTTTGGAAACAGAACAAGAGCGTTGCCATTTCTTGTTGTAAAATTTCATTTCTATTTAGGTCCAATCATACAATAATGTGGGAATCGTTTTTATTACTGCGTGAGAAAGTTATGGAAAAAAGGATTCTAAAAGTGGATCTTTTTATTGCTTTCTAAAGTTTACCAGCATATCAATATTGTGGCATCTAAAGTTAAATGGTCGTTGAAGCAAAATAATTTCTTTTTGGCTCTCTTGGGATTAAAAAAAAATCCTTAAAATAATCGGTTGTATAAGTATTGATTTTTTTTATTTCAGACCTTGATCAGGGATATTTTCTCTTATATATTGGAATGGATAAAAGCAAATTATGGTTGCTTTCCTAATTTCAGTCGTTTTAATAAGTCGTTTTAGTCGCTCACGATCTATCGTCAAAATTGAAAGATTTAAATTTAGGTGAAACAAAATTTACAATACATGTTTTTTTTAAAAATATTATCTTAAATAAATAATGAAAAAAGATAATGTTACTAAAGCTTCTTTTTGATTCAAGTAGATAGGAAAACATAGTGAGACAATTTGAATTCTACTATTGAAATTAAACCATTAAGATTTTTCTCTGTTATGATAAATATGTTGAAATTATTGACTTAACGTATACAACTATTAAAAATCAATATTTGTTTGCAGAATTATGCAATAAAAATGCACTATAAACTTATTCTAACTACATAAAATGTTTTTTTATTATTAGAATAAAAATGCATAATTAATAAAATTAGCAAATATTGGTTTTCATGTAACTTCTAATTAAACACTTAAATATAACAGTACACCATAAGTAACTTATTAAAACGAAATCACTTAACAAACATTGACAATTACATCCACTAATAAACTAGCTTCATATTTAAATAACAAAGAACTTTATAAGTACACGCAATATAACTAAAGCCTTAATAACTTCCGAGTACGCGTGTGATAAGAAAACATATAATGACTCTTTGAAAGTCATTTGGAAGGACAGTATTTAAAAGTTCAAATCAATTGTTGCAGTAGCCCATTTTTTTAAAGCTTGTGAGAATCATTATCAGTCACAACATTTGTATAGAAATATTTTGTTACGTGACAATGATAATGGGAAAAGAAGGGAGAAACAAGGAAAAATAGTCTGTAATGATTATCCTTCAAGTTAGTTTTTACTTCATTTAAGTAACTCTTATGGTAAAGCTACTAGACTGCTCAATCAACATAAATTATAATGTAGATTTTATAAACAAGTTAATTAATAGTTAATGCACTTTTTGGACTGAAATAACGAATTTTTTAATTATATTAATGCATAATGTTGTATTAAAAAAATTGTTTACGATATTGTCTCGATATTGATTTGACTGATTTAATTTATTTTTGAATTTTTGCTGTTAAAATATTATATCAATGAATGTTATAACTTCATGGTCACTGGCCATCTGGGCAGTCAATTCACTTCTCTTAACTTTTTTGGGATGAGGATTGAATTTTAATATAAGTAAAACAAAATTTTAAAAACAACTTAATGAATTAAAAATAAGACTTTAAATAAACTTTAAGATTAAATTTTTAAAAAACTTACGACTTGATATTAGAAAAGTATACACGAAATTTACTAAGGATAAGTAAAGCAATCGATAGCTTTTTTGACAGAGAATAAAGTACTATCCGATAATTGCTGAATATTTTTACTTGTAGCGAAATTATATACAAGTATCGAAAATATTTTAACGTATTCTTGAGACGAATTCTAAGCAACTTCGTGTATTTTTGATAAATGTAATAAATTGTATAGTATAATATAATTTTATATATTTAAATATTCATATATTAAAATAGATATAAATTTTGACAGGTTAACTATTTAACTAAATAATTTCTAGTTAATTCACTGGAAATATTTGGTAAAATACATATTTGGACCGAAACAATGGTTTAAAATAATGTAATAATATTTTAAATATTCAATTTATTTTTATAAAGTTGGGAATTTTTCTACCTTGCCTTATTATTTAGTTACATGGTTCCACAATACATTAAAAAAATTGCATTAAAGTATGCCGATTTCTGTACATTTACATGGACGTATATACAATGAAATTATATTTACCATGCACAAAAATTTATAAATATTATCTATCATTTGGTTTTTTGATTTTAAGTGTCCTGAAAAATTCTGTTTTATGGGTTATTTACTAAGATGTCTTTATAGATAAATATATTTAATATTAAGTAAGTTTAATAAAAAAAACATTATCGTTATTTTTTATTATTAAGATAACTATAAAACTGCCATTTCTTTCGCTATTGAAAAATAAAACTTTGATGTTTTTTTTTAATCTGAAGCAAAAATACTGAGAACGACGAATGCGGGAAAATAGTAAAAAAGTTTTAGTTTAAAGTGTGTTTTTTTTAGATTTTATTAGTATATCACAATGTGTTATAGTATATCCTTTATAGTTTATAAGTGCTTTTCTGTTTAATAGAAAATAACTGTTTTAGAAACCAATCAATTCAACATAAAATCGGAACAACCCATCAAAACTTATAAAATGGGAAGAATTATGCAGATTTTTAAGCTTTACAGGTTTTTTAGGTGGAGTCGTTTGTTCTTAACATTTCAGTTCGTATGTAACCACAAAAGCTATTCACTTGCAGACATAGTTTGGGAATACTATATTATTAAAAATAAAGCTGATGTAATAGATTAAGATATTTAAGTATCTAATGATATTTAAAAATAAAATAGCAGTTGCATCTATTTCTAACATGACAACTTTTTTACAAATTTGTATTAAGTAAAATATAAATTTCATCTCTAAATTGGTGAAAAACTTATTTTCCATTGTGTTTTCGACTTGTTACGAACACAATGAATAAGCACACACGTCGTTCATGCGCCTCCACAATACATCTTCCAAAACAATCTGATAATAGCAGAACTTGACCCCGTTCGTCAACAACGGAATGGAAAATTGGCAGTAGCCAAGCCACCTTGATCGTCTGTTTTGAGGAGATAAGAATAACATGGGGGATGCTTAGAGCGAAAAAAGTGAAGCTGTCAAATCGATGTAATCGATCAAACCAAAACAAAGTGCATACTTAAGGTAGACGAATACCCAAAATTCTAAAATTTTTACTGTTACTTTAATATTTTCCAAATTTGGCATAGTGATTTCAAATATAATGAATAATACTATTTAGGCATTTTTTTATTTAAAAATAATTTATTTATTTTAAACGGTGTTTTTCTACTAAAAAAAGAGGTTTACGCTAACAAGTCTACCACATTAAATTTTCATCCTATAAAAATTAATTATGTGTTAAATTCTTCGTTTTGAGCTGATGCATGCAATGACCTTCTAGAGTTACATACAAATTACAAGAAAAGAAGTTATTAAGAAAAATTTTATAAATTAACCACAAAAAAAGCTTTTTTTTTTCGATTAACTTACACTTGGACATTTAAAAACAAACTTGTATGTTTACATCAGATGTTAGAGGTTCATGGCACAGATATATATTGAAATAGCATCTGTAAAAAATTTCAGGTAAATGAATGTAAAACTTTATGCTAGAAGTGTTAGCGTAAACCCCTTTTTTTAGTTGAAAAACACCGTTTAAAATAAATCAATTATATTTAAATAAAAAAATCTGCCCCAAAAGCATTGTTCATTATATTTGAAATCACTATGCCAAATTTGGAAAAGATTAAAGTAATAGTAAAAATTTTAGAATTTTGGGTACTCGCCTACCTTAACCCTCTAATGCCTACTGTTGCCATATGGAGACAAGCAGCATAATCCACTCTAATCTATTAAAATAGAGCTCCCTCTCGATAAATCTGTGCTTTTTCCTCTATTACATTCCATTTTGAAGTTTTAGTTACTAATAACCCTCATAGGGGACTTAAGTAAAAGTGTATTCAATATTAAAGAGTGAAGTTATTAACCGTCGTGAAATTACATGTTTGGAAGTATTCAAGGTATAATAATATTAGTACTAAGTACAAATAAATTGTTTTGAAAAAATAATTATAGTTCAAGAGGGTTATTTTGACATATATTTAGAAGTTTTCTGATCATTTTTATCAAAATTGGAATTTTGTAGTTCAAATTGAGAAATTATTTCAAGAAAGTTGAAATTAATCAATCAATTAATAAGCATGATTGAATTTTCATTAAAAACAATTCCAAGGTCTCAATGAAACCATTAAAACTTAAAGTAGAAAGGATTTACAATCTCAATTAATCAATCAATGGCATCACTTGACAATCGGTATTTTGCATTGCTATATGACTAAGCATCATCTCAAGCATATTCCTACCTTTAAGGTCTGCCTAAATAACAAAAGCCATGGCGTGTGCGAATGATGCGTGCCTTTATGGAGGCGGTTGTGACGATTACAAAGGGCAAATAAAGACCTGGGTCGACATTGTTTCAGTGGGTATTTAGGAGTGTTCCGGAGAAGGTCCGAAATGCCTAAGTGGGGAAGAGAGACACGCAATTATTATGTTACGCTGCGATGGACCCGATAGAGGAAGAGTGTCCAGTTGGGGTTGGGCCGTTTGCAGTAATAGATTGTTATTTTTTACGAGGTGGTTATTAAATGTAAAAGAATATTCTTTTCTTAGCTTCTCTTTTTGAACATAACACATGGTACAAAGCTTACTCGAGAAATCATCAAGACTTTTCAAATGTTATTTGCATGACATGTTGTTTTTGAATAATAGTATGTTTTTAAATATATTGAGATACGATCAAAGCTACTATGCAGAGGGTAACGTAATCGGTATCAAACACGGTAAAAGTTGACTTCTTTATTACAACATTAACAACGCTGTCAATTTTCAACACTGTTTTAATTTGGTATTTAAATTTCGCGTTCATTGGACTGCTGCAATTAATTTATCTCAATACGGCAAATTATATTTTAAATAAGACCAACAAATATCGAAGTTCCAAAATTACTTTGTAAGAAATAGAACTCATTATATATCAGAGACATCCACATAACAAATATAAAGTATTGTTATGTACAACGGTGTATGAAAAATGTTTTTTGAGATTTCATATAAAAATTTAGAATACAAAAAAAACACATTAATTTCGCATGAAAAACTTATTTTCAATATTTTAACCCATTAAGATTACATCTCGACTTTTAAGTGTTACTAATGTACTTTATCAGACAAAATCTTCCAAAGTTAACAAAAAGTTCCAAAATTAAGTTCAAAAGTAAAACTATTTTCGTCTGGGTTACAGAACTAACACACATCTTCGTTCTTGAACTTCGGTGACACTTCCTGAAATCGCGGAATGTCCGCCTGTCACGCAACCACGGACATCGAGAAAATAAATTGGAAACCGAGTTTCACAAAGTTTCTACTTTTCTTCACCAATTTTCATCAAACTTTCCTCGATGCGCTTTGAAGCAAGACACTTTAAAGAATTTTACGGTCTGCTTTCCTCTCTAGTGGACGCTGCAATTTTCAATTAAAAATCTTCGTCGTTGTTGGTTTTGTATTGCTGTAACTGGCAACAGCTCGATACTGAATATAGTTAAAAGCTATTTCAAAAATTATAGGATTGGTTAGGCTTGAACTTCTCAGCTTCTAGACTCTATTATTTGCTGTAACAAAACTAAATACGTCTCCCAATTTGGAAGCCTGTTTAAGAACTTTATATTCTCCGGTATACTCGGGGAATCTCGTAATTGCGTCGATTTATTTTTGCCGGAGAAATATCTGTCAGTAAGATGTGGTAATTTAAGTTCCAGGAACCATTACGATAAGAGGCCGACGTTCTAAAGTCTGGACTAAAAGACTCCAAAATAAAAAATAAAATCAATGAAAGAGTATTACATAAATAGATAAAGATAAATATAATATAAACTTCCAGAGTATCTTTTCTTAAAATCAAGCAACCGGAAAATGTTGTTGTTTACTACTGTGAAACAAAAATTTGGTCAAAAGAAAACTTTGTCGTTCCATCAATTTTTTTTTTTAATTTATCTAGTAATTTAGTTTTTAAATAGAGAACACTAATTAAATTATAAGAAAAATTTAAATTAAAAGATATTAACCGAACTGGAACAAAAGTGCAAAACATTATTTCTTAAGGAATTGTACCAGCAATAGTACGAAAAAAAATGAAAGTAATAAAAAAACGTCATCTAAACTAAATTGATTCGATTCTGGTAAAAACTTTAAATAACACACACAAATAGCAATAGTTAAAATGATATCAGCATCCATATTTAAAACTTAAGTATTATGAAATGATTGTTTATACAATTATGTGTTGCCATAAACTCTTTAGTAATTTCAAGAAATCTCTTGTTTGCTTTAGAAAAATGTAATTTAAGGTTACAACTCACTTATTTTGATAAGTACATACAAAAAAATCTTGAATGGTGCAGATACAAAATATAAAAATAACTTTCGGCAAAAATGTCATTAGAAGTTTCGTCACACACTAACGTAACGAATTGACCATGAAAGATGAGACTTGATTGCTCCAGTTTGGGGCATTTTACCTTTTGCGTGTCTGCCTTGGTTGTTGGTGGATTGAACGACGCGTCGGTCGACGATTGTTAAAAGAATAACACGACGTGTTACTTTGCACATGTTTTTGAAAATAAACAAGGATAGTTGGAACTACAGTTTTTTTATCAATTGAAAAACATTTAATTTCTTATTTGTGGTATGCAATTAAAAAGAATTTATTCAAAACTTGTAAAACCTTAAAAAGAGTTTGACGTTTACAAAAAAAAAAAAATTGTAAAATTTAGAAGTTATTTTTTTTTACAATTCCAATTCACATTTTGCTTAAACAGTTAAACTGAAATACGATTAAACCCGCAAAATAAGAAACTTTTGAAAAGTTTTTATGTGTAATTCATAATGTTGAAAAGCCGACCCAGTGGCGCAATGGTTAGAGAGCTAGCCTTTGGAGTCTCTGGGATCGGGTTCAAATCCCGACAAGGCATCGAGTATATGAGTATGTGTTCGTTAAATCTGTTTGGTCTGAAAATCTTATGGGTGGTCATTGCGCAGTTTCCCACGGGTACAGGTCCCTGGAGACTATTTCCCTCCTCTTCAGGAACATGTCTAAATTGTGGAGGTGGCGTGCGATAGATTGCAGCATCTGTCGCGTATGTGTGTGTTGTGTCTGTCTTACTTGACGAAGGTTTATAAGTGGGTCTCTGTCCAAGCACACAAGCCTGGAAATATATATCTAACCAACCAACTAATGTTTAAAAAAAAAGTTTATGTACTTAAAAAATATATATACTATTCCACGGAAAAAATACTCACAACAAACGAAAGCGAGACAAACAAAAAAAAAATACATAGTATCATTCAATCAATAATAGTGATGCTTTATATTTTAATGGTGTTTGGTATAAATAATAACTATTTATAGTCTTCAGGGATCTGATTGCGTGTAATTAATTTGTTTTAGAATTGTTTTTCTTTAACTTGTGTACATTTTCCGTTTTTAATAAATTTCAATTTATTTTATTTTACAAAAAGTAGACTCGTTAAAAATTTGTTTATAAAAAATAACATGCATACAAATTTAATTTTTTTTTTTTTAATTTTCATCTTTTTAAGTGGTCGAGTTATTATCTGAACAATATAATTGCTTGTAAATTTAAGTTAGTATTTTTATATTTCGGTAATTGTGGACAAACAGTTTATTACTTTTTATGACTCTCTTTTTTCACTCTGTTTTTATGTGATATGGTTATAATTTATTCGGGCATTTTATGTGCAAATGGTATCAAATTAATAAATAATCCAAATTTCTAAGACAAATATTTGGTACTGCGATTTCAATGAAGTTGACAATCGGGTCAAAGAGGCTTCTTTTTTTGAATTTGTAAGTCAGTAAGAATTAATTTTTAACGGAAACTTAAAACGTTTTTTACAAGTGAGAAGCAACGATTATCTTTATGCTTGACATTAAAATTCCAAGTGCGGAAACATATTTAATGTCTCGGGGAATTTAAATATTGATAATAAATCCGAAATAGTATACATATATTTAAACAAATATAAGTTGTTTTTATGTGATGTGGTTCTTATAATAAAAACATATAAAAATGAAAATATAAAATTGTATTTTTAGGTCAAAAATGCTCCAACTGATAAAGAAAACAATGGATTAAAAGTGATTATAGGTTTATAGTGTAAAATTGATGGTTGAACTTTTTTGTTCCTTTAGAATTTTTGATTATCACAAAAAAGTGCATTTTATCTTCAAATTTATAACTATCAAAAAGTTTTTATTATGAATTGTAGGTCCAACTTGTTTTTATTTCTCTCAATTTTTTGTTCTCGAATCTGGCTTTTGTTCTCGAATCATTATTAATATCCAGCCATATTTTTGAATTTTGAAGCGCTGTTTCTTGATAAACCTTTTGGTATCGATAACATTTCTGAGGAATGGTCCCTTTCCTAGCAGCTAATGCATTAGTTTTTA
This sequence comes from Hylyphantes graminicola, assembly GCA_023701765.1. Lineage (NCBI taxonomy): Eukaryota > Metazoa > Arthropoda > Arachnida > Araneae > Linyphiidae > Hylyphantes > Hylyphantes graminicola. The sequence goes on from CM043117.1 coordinate 25,762,507, forward strand.
AATCCAAATTTCTATGAAAGTATTGCTTTGCTAGGTTAGATCTTTTACACCAAGTATGAAAATCATCACAATAACAAAATAAAACAAGTTTAAGAGAAAAATATCAACAACTATTTAATTTTTAATTAATAAAATTGATAAATATTACTGCCAACTGTCGAATATTTCGGAGCCTCTTAAATCGTAAAAGTGAATATTAAATAACTTTATGACATTTAAAATAATGTGACATTAATTTTATTTTATTATAATGATGATTCTCATAACTCTGTGAAAGAAAAAGGCTAACAAAGCACAGTAATACTTTCGCTGAAGTTATGATTTCAAAATTAGTGCATTACGAACACTAAAATTTTTTACATTACATATTACACATAAATTGTAATTTTAATTTAGTTTTAGAGAAATTGTATTACATATTTTAAGTTATTATTTTTTTAAATATGGTTTTATGATGTTTACAAATTTTACGATTTAAAAACTTTTTATTTTTAATTTACTGATAGCAAGATGTGATTGCTTGATGCATTTTTCTAAAGTTTTTCTTTTCGTTTCTCCCTTATAAAATTATTTTAAGTGCCTTTTAAAAGAACTTAGTTACTTTTCTCAAAAGGAGGTAACTGTTGAGAAAAACTTCAATGACGACAAGAAAAATAAATTAAGCTAATTGCTGAACCTACTTCTTAACCAAACTTTAAATAGAACTTCCTTTCTCTTTATTTAAGGAATGAACGAAGACATTTATCTGGTTAAAAAGTTACACATAAAATGAAAACTACCTTCTAAAAATAACCGAAACTCAACATATTCTTAGAGTGGTCTGTCAGGTTGTTTAGCAGAGGTCGCTGACACAATTCTTGTTGGTAGAGATGGCTCCGCTAACCGATATTACGTGACAAGGTTTTTTTTTAACGTCTGAATTTTTTCTCACACCATACCTGTCTTATCGGAAAATGGATTTTTGTTTTGAAAATCATTTAGGAACAACTTTTCATCACATTATTTTGAAAAATGTTTTATGGCATATGACCTTTTTTGTCAGGAGAGTCGGAACCAAGGAACTTGATGACTTTTGATTGACAATGAACAATTACAGCGTTCTCCACAAGCATTTTTATGCGATTAAGTACATTAAGAAACCTAAAAAACTCAAGTATTTCTGGTTTTTAAGATGTATTTACTTTTAAATTCATTTTTACACATAGTGACAACATACTTCAACACTTCCGTTCATATCTCTTGGCATAACAAATGACGTCATGTTTGGCTCGTTTGTTCTTTTCGTGTAATTTCAAATCAGGTTTCACTCGATCACTTTTGAAACTGTGAAATGTTCTTTCATCCTTATCAAACTCTTTAAAAAGTTGATTTACAAATAAAAATTTGTAATCATTCCTGTTAATTTCTTCAATGTTTTACCCGGCTATTCCGATCAAATCCAGCAGTCAATAGCTCTGCAAAAGCTCATACGCTTTCTTGTGTGTGTATTTTAACTAACAACCAAACTTTGGAAAAGCTGTTTTAAATTCTTTGTGGATAGGAACTAATTAAAAATATTTTGTTCTCATTTTAATGAGGTTTCGCATAAATTATGAGGTTTACTATTTTATAAAGTGTATTAACACATTACGACCCCCCCCCCCCCAAATAGATAGAAAAATCCCCCAAAACATATAATCTGACGTCAGTGCTGTTTTCAGTGACGTAATTTTTCGGAAAGTTTCAAATGTATCTTTTGCTGAAATTAAACACATTTGTGAATATTTAAGCTTATATTCGGAATCTACAGCTTCTGATCTACCAGAAAAAATATGCATTTTCTAAATTTCGCGTTTCCTGCAACCTGTCCATTATAAAACCAGATATTGGTGATGTAAATAATTGTTAAAAACATTAAAATATTAAGAAATTGTGATTATCTTAATTGGTGGTTGCAATATAAGGCATTTCTTCTTGGTTTAGTAATGCAAAAAGGTACTTATTATTTAATGATTGCCCACTGTCCAGTTCTCACGCTTAATTTATTTTTCATGTCCTAGCTGTATTTTTCTCAACAGTAATCTTCTCTTGAGAAAAGTAACTTCATAAGTTCTTCCAAAAGGCATTTTAAACAATTTTTATAAGGAAAAAACGCAAAAAACCTATGGAAAAAGAAATTACTAGCAGTAAATTCAAAATAAAAAAGTTTTTTTTTAATTCATAAAACTTGTAAACAACATTAAACAATACATTATTTAAAATAACCTTGGTCTATAATACATATTGTAACAGTAAATCAAAATTACAATATCTAAGTAATATATAACGTGATATTTTTTTCCTTTTTTAAGTAATTTAAAATAAATTAGTTTTTATAATTTATGAATACGTTTTATGGGTAATGGACAATTCCCACATTTTTATTTATTTTTTTATTCGATGAAGGATGTCGAAAAAAAATATTAGTCCGAACAAAAAAAAAATTCCGATGCGTATTTATTTTTTATTCAATTTCAAAGTCGAGCTTTCGAGAAGCGCGCGAAAATCACTCAAAAGCGCGCGGAAACGCTGTGACGTCAGCTTTTACAAAACTCGTTGACATATTCCGATCAGCTCTGGTTGATATTGACATTTGTGTGAAACTGAAACTGTGAAGTATGCGATGCAATTAGTTTCGTTTGTTAAAACTATTTGAACATGTCATATCGGTATTGCATAGTTCCTGAGTGCCATAATACTACAGTTACTATCCCAGAAAAGATTTTTTTTTTATAATCCAAGTAAGGTTATGCGACGTGCCTTTTTCTCCTAAATCGTAAGCTGTAGACAACTTGCTATGCAGAAAGTATAGAGAATAGCTCATTGTGTGTAAAAGTTAAGAAACAAAAGAGTGTTTTCTTTTTAGTTTTCAGCTACTTTTCTTTAATGTTTGAGTTATTAATTGCATAACTGTTTGTTGTTCAAAAAGTTATAGTGAATCGCGACAGTGTAAATATCTAAATAATAGATGGCAGCACGAGTGCTTCAATCAATGTTCTAAATACATAAAGTAATTAATTAATAGCTTATATTTAGTTATTTTTGGGTTTTTCAATTGGAATTAAATTGAAAAAAAGAATGTATAAATGGTACATGCATTTGAGTTGTTAAATAAAATTATAAACTTAGATACAATGATTTTACATACTTCGATTGTGTTAGATAATAACGCAGCTTTTGGGTAAGTTGTCGCTCTGCGCTTTGAAAAAGCCTGGTTCCATCGAAACAAATTGAAGAAAAAAGACAGTTAGAACAAAAAATAATAGTAAATTAAAAATAAAGAATAAAAATCCGAACGTTTAAGAAATAAAATAAATGTAATAAGAAATCAATTGAAAACTCTAGATAGGTCGTCTGCACGCCGTTGTAAACTTTAGTAAACAAACCCACGAACATAAATGGTGACGTCACAACCGCTCCAACCAATAGCAGAACGGTTAAAACAAGAACTAATTTCTGCGAGTTTTTAAAATTAAATATTAAATTAAACAATTTTTTTTCGATATTTTAACCAGGATATTTGGAATCAGCGTTGTTTTGTCTATTAAGAAAAATAGTTTTGAAGTGTTTTTAAAAAATACGGGAATTGTCCATTCAATTCGTGACAGACATGACATAAGACAACTTTCTTGGCTCTTAAAAAGTACTAAATGTTAATAGACTGTTAAAAAATAACCATGGGGTGATGCCAAATAAAGGTCTTGATTATAAAAAACACTGAAATTTTCATTCAAGAGAAAATACTTAAAATTAATTGGGTTAAAACATGCCTTGACTGACATGACAAAATTGAGACCCAGATTTTGAGTGACCTTATATTATTACCATTTGCTCTTAACTGGTATGCATTTCAAGTCTAAAATTTTTTTGGAATCAATATGAGATTCTGATGTGCTAACCAGAAAGAAAAAATTAAGAAATTTATAAATAGTAAAATATTATAAAATATTTATGACGTGACTGACATGTCAAATGTGACAGACATGACAAAGTTTTGATGTTCTATATTCCACTCAAATTTTATGTTTAATTCTTGAATTTTTTACGAACTGTTTATTTTGAGGTTTAAAAAGAGAAAATAAAGTATCAAGAATTTTTGCCGAGCAGATTTTGTTTAAAATAAAAAAAATTGAAGTTTAAAAAATGATGTCCACGGCGCATTTTCGTGGAATCAACCTTAAACGAAATCTTTGTGCATGTTTCACAATTTTTCATTATTTTAACATGCATCAACGTAAATTCACCGAACTTCCAAATGCCAAATTCACCTTAAAATCAATTTAAAAATAAATGTATAAGTTCGAAGAAACCATATTAGCCGGAAGCTAAGTGAAACCAAATACCTGAAACGCAACAAAAAGATTTAAAAAAAACTACTTTCTTATGTAAAGAATAGAAAAAAAACTCCAACGATGAGGTTGTAAATCCTCTCCGCTTCAAGCTCTCTTGGTTTCATTCAATCCTTGGCATTGTTTTTTAGTGAAGATTCAATTATTTTATTAATTTAAAGTATAAATTTAGAATTTTTATTAATTGAAGAGCTTAGTGGAAGAACTTGCTAAGTGACAAAAAGGTGAAAACGAGAAAATCAGCTTTAAAGTTTTTCGTTTGCACTCGGATCTGTTTAAAATGGAACTTGTAAAGCGTAAAAAATTTAATAAACATAAAATTTATGAAAAGAGGAAGCTTGTTACCGTTAAAGAAGTTAGTAATATTGTCATTGATACAAAAATCTAAATATTTTCAAAAATGTCAGCACTTTGTTCCACTAAGCTCTTCAATTATAACGAAAACAATTAACGAAATGTTGCTTTTGTAAATCCTCTTTTGCTTTAAATTTTCTGGGATTCATTGATTTTCAAAAAATGTTTTCTAAAAAATATTATTTTGATCGTTTAAAATTTTACTTTAAAATAGTGATGAAATTAAAATCAACTTTTGCATCTTGCTCTATTAACCTATTAAAAAACACGTCTAAATAGGTTTTTGTGGGTGGTGTTTTTAGTATTTTACGTATTAAAGTGTGTTGACCTATTTTTTTCTTTAAAGTTTAAAAAAAAATTATTAATAAAAATCTGACAACAACAATTAAAGTAAAAATAAAGATTCTACTAAATGGTCTAATTAATAACCGTTTCTTATAGGGAATGTATTTGCACTTGGATTTAAAAGAAATGAGTATAACTAGGTCGATGACACGAATTGGTTTACAAACCAGTATTTTGCATAGTATAACAATACGGAAATAAGTTTTTAAAAAATCGCTTTCTACTTTTAAAAAAATTGTATACAATTTTTGGTATAATTGTTATTTAAATTTAATTACAATTTTCGATTTGTATTCTCCATGAAAACCTTTTAAATAAAGCAAGATAACTATTTGTTTTCAAACTTGTACTTCGCATAATATAACAATCGAAAATAAGTTTCAGAAAATTCCTATTATTCATTTTGAAAATGCGTGTATTCATATTTACACACGTTATTAAAAATATATTATAATTTATTTTATATATGAAGTATCCAATGGATGGACGACAAAATAAAATATATATCTTTTTAGTTTTTCATGCATGACACAAAGGCGGTTTCAATAAAATATTTCATAATTAATTGTTTTTCTTACAGTTTCACTTTCATTTTTTAAAATTTGCCCATTTTTCTTCTACATTTTCAGCACTGGATATAATAGCTAAAGCACAATAAATTCATTATTTCTTTGCTTTGCCGACTAACTCTGTTTTAAACAATAACATCCACCCATTTTGCAACACCTTTTCAAATGTGCCATAAACAAAACGACAGATAGAACAATACAATAATAACTCTTGTTGTACCGTGTCCACTCTAGGGGGCACAAAGGTTATCTAGTGGACAAAACTTTAATATGGTGTATTGCTTTTCTGGTTAAAAGCTTAACTTCTCAATGTATAAAATTGTACACAATTTATACATAACAGATTGTGTGCTAGTTTTAAAATTAACTTACAAAAATCCAAAAGTTCACCTTAGGGATGAATTAAGAGGTTCTGCATACTGTTCTTGCTTGAAAGGTTAAGTGTATTTGGGAATTGATGACAAATCATATAGCTTTCATCGTTTTTGTCACTGAAATGAAAGTTTAACTTCTTAACGAAATTGACAAGAAAATTTGTCATGCGAAACTTACCTAGCTCTGATGCTAAAGTTAATCTAAATAATCCAAAATAGAAGCCAAATGAAGACTATTGTGTGAGACAATTTATATGTGGCACATATTAAGAGAAAAACGATTTTATAAAATCTTTAACTTAACGTTTCTATTCGATAAGCAACTGGTTGATGACAAAATGTAAAACATGTCCTAAAATGATTTTTGTTTCAGATCGGACATATGGCCGGCGCAGCCACTATCCTCCTCCGATGCCCCCTCCCCAAGAGGACCCGAGAAGCCGGAGATCCCGGACCAAGATGAAATGCCTCATCTCCATCGGTCTCATCCTACCCGCGCTGGCCGCAGTCATAGGTAAAGCTCATAGATATCATAGCTAAAATATTAGATCGGCAGATCACGTGACCCCTAATGCTAACGACGGGACGCGCATGGTGACTAAAATTGGTAGGGATGGTATGAGGCCAGTGTTGCCACCACTTTAATGAGAAAAGTTCTACGAAAAACTAAAATTCAATTCTAAAATTTCAACAACAAATTTAAAAAAAAAAATACCATAAAAATACTAGCTGAATTTTGGAATATTTTTACTGATTTTTGAAAACGCGAACGCGTTACAAGTTTTTTGAAGTCCCTAAAAATATTCAAAAATGCAGCTAGTATTTTTATGGTATTTTTTGAAATTTTAGAATTAAATTTTATCTTTTCGTTGCACTTTTCTCCTTAAAGTGGAGGCAATACTGGCCCCATACCTTTCCAATTTTAGTCTATATTCGCATCCCGTCGTTAGCATTGGAGGTCACGTGATATACCGATCTAATACTTTAACTATGATATCTATGGTAAACCTTCGGTTCAAATTGTTTTTTTTAATCAAGAAATAACTCCACAAATGTAATTTTCGGGATATTGAAAAAACGTTCTAAATCCGTTATTTGCGAATATTTTCGTAATTTTTTTAATGAATACTCCTTACGCTAATTGGTTACTTTAGATTAATTATTTTGACATTTTGAAGAAAAAATTATTTAGCGTTGAAAGCCGTAGTGTTATTTTCTTATTCAGAGTAACGAATATTCTCAATGCCAATATAATCCTTAGTTGTCAGTTTTGGTTAATTTTTCTAAGGGATAATATGCGTATACATGTAACGATAATGTTACGACAAGCAAAATGAATTTCAAAAATTTTGGAGTTATTACCATATTCAAACAACCGATTCAATTAATATTGTTACCCTAACTTCGCGTCCATCGCAATTAACCCACTGCTAAGAAAATGCGGCTGTAGATTCTTGTGGATGATATTTCTGTAACTAAATAATATTAATGTGACGGTTGATAAAGTCCGTTGTCCTCGAATACCTTAGCTTAACAAACACTATCATCAATACCAACTCTTAAAAGTGTAAGCCCCAAGAGGTACGAAGTGAAATAAACGTATGCGCAATAATCGTTTAAAGGACAAGAAATATAATCGAAAAAAATAATTAATATTGTAATCAATATACCACCAAATAAATCACCGCAAGGTAAAATATATGTAACAATTCTTTTTTTTAAAAAAGGCAGCTTCTTTTCTCTAATGGGGCTGCAACACTGGCGGTCGAGACTTTGCAGACTCGACTTATTCCCCAGAACTGAGAGTAATTTTTTGTGTGGCACCATTTAGGCGATCTCGCTAAAAAATTTGACTCCCAGATTACAATGAATCTCAGCTGCTCTCTGTGGATGTTAAAGTATGCCGAGATTTAATTTGGCCGAGAGAACCCAAGAAAAAGGAAGCTTTCCACCAATATACATTAATTTCATTATTTTATAAATAATAAGTTTTTATTAATATTCCACTTCTCATTTGGAAATTATTTTAAGATTATCTCTTCAGAAATATACCTGATTCTGATATTTAAGACAAATATGGAATTTTAAAAAGATAGTATTTTTAAAATTTATACAGCAATAAAACAACAATACATGTTTACCCATCCAGACCGTTCGGAAGATTAAGACAAAGATACACGATCTAATACACGTATGAATTAAAACACATCATTCGATTGTTTTTGTTTTACTAAACATAATTGGCCATTAAATTGATTACTGTCAAGCAACCGTTTTGATACTTTGAACAATCACCATTGTTCAGACATAATCGACACGCGACCTATCAAAACACCGAATCGGCAAAGGCATCTCCAGCAAAACAAGACCTCGTTTCAATGGACACTGCCCAAGTGCCCATGCTATCAAATAATCTTCATTACAGGGAAAAGCTCTGCATTGAAAGCAATCCACGAAAAAAATATCTCACTTAGGAATAATCAAGAAGTTAAAGCTTACGTTCTGGCAAATAACCCATCGATGGACGTGCCGAACAATAAGATAGTGTTTTCGACCTACTAAAGTCCAGCCTCGGAGGAAATTGCCGGAGGAACATAATCAGCTACAATTAAATGAAAGATCTAGTTGCAAAAATCGCATTCTCCAAAGTTTTACTAAGATACATAAGGTCCTATCCATTTATTGGCCACTTTTATTAATCGTAAAATTTTAAAGTGGGATAGCTATAGGGCTAGAAATAGGGTAGCTGGATAGCTGGAAACGACTACACTATTATTAAAGTAGGGTTGTTATACACTTTGTTATCAGGGGCGGATATTGTATCGTATCTTTAGCGATATTAGTTACAAGATCGCCAAAACAGAAGCTAATTTGATAAGTATCGCAAACCTATTTTATTTTTTACGATCGTCTAAAGATGTCAATGAAAGCACCGGGCCCTTTTTTTCTTAGTTATACTTTGGATAATGTGAGTTTTGCAACTTGACCCTTCATATATTAAAACTTTAATTTTGGTTGTTCTCGACTTTATCCTCGTGCGACATGAAGTCCCCATTTGGGGACATTTTTTAAAACTTCCATACAACCAATTAACACGTTAATTAGTTTCGAAATTGACCTGGTCCGATAGAAGAAGATCCAAATATCAGTTTTCAGCTTTAATTACAGGTATCAGTCATTTATTTCTATAAGAAAATGAAGTTGAACGAGGGTTAATACGATATTGGAGTTCTCAAAAAATAATCCAAATATTTTTCAAACTTTTCAAAAAGTTCTTTTAGAATTAATTTTAAAGGCATTTTGCATTAAAAACAATAATAAAATATTCTGTTAACTACAAATTTTTCAAATTTGTAATCCTGCCTTTTTTGTTGCATTTATAGCACACAAAATTTGTATTTTTTGAGTTTAAGGCGCGTCTCTATGTACTATTAAACAAAAAAAATTAGTAATTTCTTTGAAAAACGTACTTTTTAGCATATATTTGTATGAAAGTATGTTTATAGATTATAAGTTATAAGAATATGCGTGTTGGATTTTGCTTGGATCTTAAGAGGTTATGAGTTGGAAAGATTTCAGGGTCGAAGAAGACCGAACAGTCCAATTTTTAAAAAAAAATATTTACCGTAGATAAAAACTGACATAAAAAGTCTTAATGGTAGCGACCAATAGATGAAACTACTTTAAATAATGACACTATATTCTTTATGGAGGCTTGAGTAATGTGCTCTTAAAGAATACAATTCTAATTGTAATTTTGTTGCTCTAAAATTGCACTTCCAAGATTGCTTGAGGATAGTAACACATTAATGGAAGCCAACTGGGGCGGCATATGAATGCATAATTAAGTTATAATTTAGTAAAGTAAAGAATATGGTATTCAAACCTAATTTTTTATGACAACATGTCCTTAATGTGTTTACCCTGGATCAGTTAAGATAGTTTTAAATTCTTGTTTTTTTTTCTTTAACATTTTTTTAGACTATAGTATTTTAACCAAACAACCTAGTTTTGAACTTATATCACTTTGTTGATGCATTTCATTTTAGGAATATCTGAAATAGGAAATCTGGATTTCGATATAAAGAACAATTTATGTGATCATAAAAAATATATTTCTTCTAAGATTTTCTTGTGTGTGCGCTGTTAATGTTTGAATATGCCCTTTTTCTTTTCAAGGATCATGAATAGGATTTTTAGGATCATTCAATAACACTATAAATACTTTTTTATACATAAAAATAAAAATAAAACGTTTTTCAGTCCAAATAGTAGTAGCATTAAAAGTATATTCCTTAATTATTCTACCCCTCTCCTACATCCCCCGACCTTTTCAACGACATATTTCTATTCTTCTCCATTTCCTATAACTTAGTTTTTACCAGGTTTAGTAACAAATTTAGACTAATTCATACCAACAATTCCGTAACCCTTAAATTTGAGACATATTTGTAAAAAAGTTAATGGTTTTCAGTATGGTATGGTACTACTATTTACGTGACATTTAAGCAAACTACAGATAAAAGTATTATAAGCAATGTACTTAAAGTGTAAAATGTAAATAAAAATGCTACAATATTAAAAATTTAAATTCAAACACCCAAATAGAGAAAAAATGCTTTTTTTCCGAACGGGGCTTCTTAATTGGTGGCTAAGTGTGAGGAACAGGTTGTAATTTAGAAGTAACTACTATAAATATGAATGGAGCAGAAACCATTTCAAGGATTTTTGTAATAATACTGTCACATTGTAAATGATGCATTGAATTTTTCAATTTTAAGCTTTAAAATAGTTCCAATCCCCTTTATATATTTTAGTATAAAAGCAAATCAATTTTTTGAAGTTACTTTCTTTGCAAAAAAATTCAATGAATGATTGGGACTTATAGTTTAAAAAAAATACATGTGTAAATTTGGTTAAAAAAAGAACAAGCATTTATCTACGCTGCATTGGAAAACATACTTAAAACGTAACCAATATGATCTAAATGTATTATTTGTAGCGATTCTTTGAAAATGTACAAATAAACCACAAAATTCGTACCAACGCCCGAAGGGTTAAAACTCCACATTCTACAAATATTTAGAAAACAAGGATATACCTTAACTCTCTCAGAACATGCAAGAAAACCAAACAGCTGTGTTCTGTTCTATTTGCGAAAAAAATTTATGCCAAATTGGACTGCTTGACCTTTGACTGAGAACAGTCTCAGCGGGGGTTCAGCCCAGTCTTCACTTCCACGCTTTTTCTTCTGCTGGCGGTGAAAAAAGTATCGTGATGTCCTACTTTTGCATTCTATAAACCCTCACTTTGTATGTAAAGTAGACTACAAACATCCACTAAAGAATAAAATCTTAATGTTTATTTTAATCTAATTTTCTTTCATTCAAACTCCAATACCACTGTTTGATGGTATTATTCGTCGGCGTCGTTTCGAGAGATCGAAGAGGAGCAAGCCATAAATTTTTCCAAGTTAATAACGTCAAAAAAGAAGGCAAATGATTCTAATATGTCATACTTAGAAACCTCATTATGCTATTAAAAGACTTCTAAATAACATTTGACACTAGCAATTACTAACAAAGGTAGAATTACCACGAATCAAATAAGTCATTGGGACATATTAATGGAGACATTTTCTGAAACGCATAAAAGAAGTCATTTGAATTTTTAGGAAACCAAATAAAGATGCCGAATTTATTTATTATGAAAATATATTTTCGAATATCCTTTTTCTTCTGAAAATTACTAACAATTTGACAGTCATAACAATTTGATAGTTAAGTTTGACATACATGAACATTTTTCGACGTCTACTGATATCCGGGTCCAATGACGAATAGATGTGCTAATTGACAAATAGAATAATGGCGAAGCATGTATGGATAGTGTACATTTTCTTAAGGCGTAGGTACATATATATTCCAGCTTATGTGCCTGATCAGAGACACGCTTATATAAGCCTTCGTCAAGTAAGACAGACACAGAATTTTTTTTTACTATCACAGAGAAAGAAGGTACACCCAGGGCGAAGGCGGAAATCGAACCCACACCTTTTACAGAGCGCAGACTGCTGCTGGCGTAATGGTCCAAACCACTAGGACATCCGGGCCCCACATTATCTTGTATTGTGTTTTTAAGCTTCCTAACGGCTTAAAAATGTACTCAAATGTAGGGTTGTTTTCTCTGCTTGAATTTTAAAACTATTTTTAAGCAACGTATTTGGTTAGAATATCAGGATTTTTCCAACTTTTTAAAGGATTGGTTTTGGATCATTCATAAATGGAAAAGTAGAATATCAATAAAAATGCATTATTTTTTTTTTAATTAAATTTATGGTTAGATTTTGAAAGACTCTGTAAATTACGAAAAATCTGGGAATAACTCTCAAAAAAGCATAATTTGTAATAATTGAACAAATTGCATCATTGCTGAATTGCACTAATGACAATAAAATACCTTCGACTAAAAGAATTTTAGGAACTTTAATTAAAAATCGGATGGATATCTTATACTAACCCTCTGAATACCATAGTGGGACTAATAATTAAACTTACTGACTAAATCTTCCCTTCACAGGTGTAGCTGCTTGGGCAGTCAGTGCGGATGTCGTTATGAATTCTGGAAACAATAACAGAGGAGGAAACAAAGCGGACCACAATATGATGCAGGTAAGGCCTTTTCTGGCGACTTCTTCCACCCTCATCAGAAATTCGCCAGAGCAGGTGTCGCCAAGACTTAATCTTCCGGACTTGGAATTGACCTTTGGGTTTAATTTGTTATATGTTCTGTGGGTCAATTTGGAGGAGTTAGATATTCATTATTCATAGCGCATCCTTTTTTGATAAAGTCATTTCAATGCAGCTTACACGTACTTTGTGGGTTTAATTTTGATGGAAGGACACCATGCTGGGTGTGTAATTGTTAAGTTTCAATTCAGATTTCTGACCTCCGACAGTCCCCATTTCTGAAATCGAAAGATTGTAGGAGTATGTGGGATTGGTTATATTGAGAAAGTTTATATATATTTTAGGTGGAATACAATTTTCTTTTAAATTAAAACCTAAACGTAAATAAATGATTGTAAAATATGACATTCGGTGTTTATATAAATTAAAAAAGCTAGTAATAAATTATTTATTGTGATCTGAAAAACTAATAGTCGCTAAACATTTAATTCAATGAATTATCGAATATAAATCCTGCAACATGAAAGAGGCATTGTAGAACTGTAGTTGAGTTATTAAAATTTAAACTACAAAAGAGAAGTCGCGTTATTTAATTTAAATGATTATTAGATGTCAATTTTTGCCTAAAAAATTATTTTTTGTTTCGCTTTTCAGAATTTTGCATCCGAAAACGAAAATAGAAGAGACATTTTCAGAACCAATGAAGACAGTCAAAAATTCCATGTTCATCCACAGTCCCCTACTTCTAGTTCTACAACAACAACAACCACTACCACCACCACCCAGAGCACTACAACAACAAGCTCTACAACTACTACCCCTGCGCCAGTCACCCTATCTGCACAGGAAGAAACGGACGTTAACGCCATACTGTCCAAACTAATATCAGCGTCCGGGGCCGTGTCTGGTGGAAGTGGGCCCCGCTTCGTGGTCGTAGCTCCACTGCCCGACAATTCGGAAACTGGTCAGAATCCGCCATCCCCTATCTCCAGGGTGGACAGTTCGACATCTACCAAGACCCATTCGCGGGACGATGGGTGGCACGTCTCCGGTCAGAACCGGCCAGAACAGGATCTGATGCCAGCCGCATCGTCACAGAACACCCAGCGGTACCAGATCACCATGGGACGTTCGACTTCTTCACAGAGCAACCCGAACGAACAGAATTCCAAAAGCGATTCATCTTCTGCGACTCGGAGGATCGGAGCGAAGCCATACATGATGAGTGCGTCGTCCAACAATGCCGGCGGCGGGTTCAACAATCACCAAATAGATCTTACAGGATTTGAACCCTTCGACACCATGATCCACGACTTCCAAGCGAGTCAGAAGACGCAGCACAATCCCCAGCCAAATTTCCAGTCACAGGGTTCCTTCACCAACAAACGTGGTCCTCCTCAAGGCCATTTCAATACCCGGAATCACCATAAACACCAACCCATGCAGCAGTTTGATTCTGGTGACCAGCATATGTTTCACCACCACATTCCTGAACACAACGTCCATGGACTGCAAGGTTCCCCGAACCACCCACAAGGCGTGATTGCACCACCGCCACCTGGAGTTGGATTGAAACCTATCCAACAGCAGATGCACCACATAGATCCCATGCAAGGTGCCGAGTCCAACAGATGGGGGACTGTTGGGTTCCATCCTCCACCCCCTAGTTTTCATCACAAACCCCCTGAAGGGATATCTCTGAGCATCAGTTCTCCAGCAAACAGTGGAACTCATGTGTCAGTAAAAGAGCCAGTGAGTGTCATCAAGAGTTTCTTTCTGCCGTTTTTACCGAAACCTAGACTTAACATGAACGCAAGGGTGGTGTTTGGAGTTGTCCTGGATAAAGGCATGGGTATTGGGGCAGACAAGAAAAAGTTTCATTAGAAATTAAGTAGCTTAAATAGAAAGAAATTTCGAATCCACCAAGACTGAAATTAAAAATACTTTGCCTCTTAACATTTCATTATACCGTTATATATTTATGGGACAAAATTGTCTTTCCGTCAAATCCTTTGAAACAAAATTGAAATTATACATTGCGTTGAAAATATACTCATTAGATAGGATAAAAAAATATATCCTATTTAAATCTTCCCAGTAAAATAGAAGGTGTTGGATCATCAAATGATATTTTCCTAAACATGACTTTCAACTATAGAAATACATGGTTCAGCTGAGGTGCAATACAATTTTTATATATTGTTTTCCAACTAAAATGAAATTCCATAAGTATATTATTTTTATGAAGAAATATTATTTTAACTGACAATTTTTGTAAAAAGTTAGTTTTTTACCAAAAATATTGGATAAACCTCTTTTTTTTTTTTAACTTTTTGAAAGTGCCTCAAAAGTATCGATATTTTATGTGTTTTGATTAGTTTCATAAGTTTTTAATTTAGACTGAATAGCAAATTTGGAAGACAAAGTCTCTGTAAAAGAAATTAAAAGCATGCTAAGAAAATATAAATGTCATTCATTAGTAGTTAAGTTATTTTTATAGAAAATGTCATAAAGTGTTTTATGTGTGAAGTATGTAGCTGTTCGATTCTTGTAAATGATTCCTCAGTATATGCAGGACATATATTGGGGAATCGCTTTTCTCTTGAACCAAATAAATGATATTAATTTGTTAAATTACATACATTTATAATGTAATTGTGAATTAATTAAAAAAAATTCAGTTAATTTACAATGAAGTACTTTTTTTTGTTTATTTGCAAGATGTTGATAATAAATCACTTCAATTCTTAAAAGTTGTTGATCTTTGCAAAGAGAAAGCACTTTGCAAGATCTTTGCAAATGAGAATCAATGGTAAAAATTTTCATTTTCGTTACTGTCTTTTAAGTTATTTGAATTTATGAAGGAATTGTGTCCTTGGAATGTATTAATGTTTTATTTTATAAAATGAATAAAACAAAATATTTCGTTTTGTGTTTTAATTAATACGTTTCCTATTATGCGTATTTCTTATTCTGAAACATTATCGCGACTTTTTAATGACACACACTTATTTTGTAATAACGTTATGTATTTCTAATCATAAGAACAAATATTTGAAAAGCTATTTACACAATTATTATTACATTATTATTTTACATGTAACGTTATTTTAAAAACGACATTAGAAAAGAAAACAATTAAATTTTAAAAATCGCATGTAAAAAATTAACCCAAGAAACGGCTTTTATTTGCTATTATTATAGCTATAAAAAGAGTATGTAGTCTAGTAGTGTGCATTAATAAAGGAGACAGACGAACTATTCAAAAGAAAACCACATAACCAGCCTTAGGAATAATTTAAATAAGAACTTTCTCTCTTAAGTTTTATAAAATTACCCGCCAATGTTGTTTCCTTACTTGCGTACTTTGTATGCGAAGAAAAAAAGTAAAAGGTATTCTACACATTAACTTCCACACTTCGCTTATAAAAGAAAATTTGTATGTCATCCGTTACTCACTTTCATGTGATACGTCAAAAAAAAATTAACACATCAAAACTAAAAGAAAGTGAAAATCTCAGAAAAAATTGAATAAAAAAATTAATTATTAAAAAAATGTCAAAATTAATACTCATTTAAAAAGCATGATAATGGCATTTTTGATGGAATTTAATCACTATTGCGACTCTGCATGTTGTGTTAGGTTTTTTTTAGACACATGGAGTTGAGTTGAAACATCGTCGCACTAGAGCTACACAAAGGCTATTGATGACGGGCGTCATAATTAAGAACCACAGTCAGGACAAATGAAGGGATATTGTGTAGAAGCAGATCTAAATGACAATATATGCTTCATAACTACTTGTTTTAAAAAAAAAATTATTTACAATTTTAGGTAATGGAAATAAATATGTTAATTAATATACATTTCAATGGAAAAGCGTGACTTTTTGTATTGGACCCACGGCCAGGTACTCTATATAAATTGGAATTAATAGCTTAGGTTTGCTGGATCAATTATTTTCAATGTATTTTCGATAAAATAATTTTTAATAGATAAATGGAGATGTAAAAGAAAAATTTCAAAAATATCTGCAAGCCACTCCAAACACTATATGAAAATTCAAATAATAATCCAATTATCTCAGCACTTGTATTTATTTATATTCTTGAGTCTTCATTACAATCTATAATAATAAAAGAAAGAGTCTGTCTGTCGGTCTGTCTGTGTGTATGTCTGTGGATCGCAAAAGACCTACTTAGACAGCTCTAAAAAATTCGAAATTTTTAATATAGATTCCTTTAAATACCTACGTGTGCACCTGAGGCTTAGTTTTTTCATATTTGATTGTGATTTTTAATTAATATAATTAGTTTCAAAAAAACGTCATCCACGTGGGATTGCGGGACCATAACAGGGCTTGAAAATACATTGACCGGGCCGAAACGGGGGCTTGACGCCATCCTCTATTAGTTTGATTGGTTGAGATATATGCACTCGCCCTAAGGCTGCTTCATCCTCTATTAGTTTTTGCTTTTTTTAAGTGCGCATGGGTCAACACGAATTTAATTTTGTTTTGGTTTTGAATGTATTTTCACAAGTAAGCATGCCTCTAAAAGGAAGCTATACGAAGTTAACGGGTTCCCAGTAAGGCGGGACCATACTGCTAGTATGTTATAAACGAATACCACCAGCAGACAGTCATACACCGAAGTAATAAACCATGTTCAGCACTGTAATTAATACTTATACAAAATAAATAGACACCATTTTAATTAAAAGATTTATCTTTTTATAGTATTTTATATCAAAGTTTAACCCATAGTTTATCGAAGGCTGTTGTTGTCGTGTGCCTCCAGGCCGTAGCCTGGAAGGCAATAGGGTCGCAGTAGCATCCGTTGACACAAGGCTTTGAGTACCCATGAGAATATGCTTTGGCGTTATATTTCATACGTTAAAAATTTATGCCATACATTATTACAAATTGATCTCCATTAGCAGCTATTTGTCTGAAAACCCTTGAATAAAAAAAAATATAGTTTAAATACTATTGGAGAATGCATGACAGATAAACTATTCATGCATAAGAAAATACAAGAGTGTGTACAGTGTACACTTTTAATTAACAAAATTTCTAGTAGTGTTTTATTTATTCAAATTAAATATGATTCAATAAATACGAAAAGGAAAAATTCTTTTGAATAATATCAAGTTACCTAATTTATTATAATAATATCTGTTCTATATAGCTGTAGGATGTGATACCATAGAAACGACATCTAGCTTTATTTTCAATATCGTAAATAAGCTCTTCAAAACAAGAAGTTCTTAAAGAACTAAAATAGCCTACTTTCCTGTTACTTAAATACTTACTAAAATTCTTATCTTGAAAAAACTAGGTTCGTAACAGTAAGTGACATCAAGAACCGTTTTTCCACCTTAAATTTAAAAATAAATTTCACTAAACGCAGCATCTAACTAAACACAGCATCTTTCACTAAACACAGCTTTATTTGCAGTCATAAATAAATATTTAATTTTTCGTAGAACAAAAACCAAAAAACTACTCTTCAATAAACATTTACTTGCTAAATTCGGCTAGTTTCATTTATTTTATTTCGAAAATTAAATAATTATAACTTAAATCGTTTGCAAAAATTTATATTTCAAAGAATAAATATGCAATATTCCTCGCTTTTAGATAGAATGAAAACAATTTATATCAACATACAAAGATCTCGTAGTGAAATATATATTTGACGTCATCTTAAATTGATCGATGTCTCAAAAATAAATTTATTTTAATTTATTGTCTAAAAGAATTAAAGTTTTTCAAGCAATTGTTGCGATGGCAATGGCGATATAATTCTAATAAAAATGGCTTCCTATGCTTTTTAAATGAGCATTAAATGTTGATGATTTTTAAATAATTGAAGTACTTCGAATTCGAATTCTTTTCTGAAATTTTCAATGTATTCTAATTTCGATGCGCTGAATTTTTTGACGTATCTCACTTGTCCGTAGCATTTGTAGTTAAATTCAGCGATTTAAATGACTCGAAATTGAATTTCAATGCTAATTCAATGGGAAATTCGTCGTCAAATAGTAGATTTATGTCCGTCCTATCGTACAGGCAGACGGACAAAAAGTATGAAAGTTGGGTGTCTGAGGTTATACCTTTCTAATAAAAAAAGAATTTTTAAGATCGGATTGCTAGAACTGATTTTGGAAGGGGGGTACGGACGGACAGACAGACGGACGGACGGACATCGACCGCATGTCAATACCTACTTTTTTTTTATTTTTTTTTAATTCTTCGAATTAAAAAAAAAAAAAGAAAAGTTGGCTAAAAATTATATTCAGGCTAACAGACCTATGAAATCAAATAACAAAACATAGATAAATAGTGGAAATAATATAATGAACTAATATGCATACAGTTCCAATTAAAAAATTCAAGCGTTTGATAGTGAGTTTAAATTTCTTTAATTCAATTAATTGAAATTATTATATGCGTTGAATTTAACTCCCTTCATTTAAATTTTCTAGGGCGTCATTTTTAATGCTTCATAAACAATAACCTCTCTTAATCAATAATTAATGGTAAACTGAAATTGACTAACACGTTATATATCTTTTCCTGTCATGCCATCCAGAATTAGATATGGAAATAAAAAGATGTATTTTCTTTTTTGGAGTACTTTTAGCTTCCACACTACGTTTATAACGTAGACAAGTTGGTTTGTTACAGAACCTGTCACTAAAACCGCTTCCACACCATATTTATGCTCACAGGAAACACACTTATACACCTCAGAAAGAAATTCGCCCAACAGAGACCTCTAATTTAGAATTGTAAACGCCAAAATTAACTATTTTCATTAATATACTTTGTCAAATTAAAAATTACTCATTATCGTTTGCTAAATTTGTTTGGAATTCGTGGAATAATGATGCAAATTTTTAATAAATATAATTCTTTTAGTCGCCGGAATTTAATTTACAGTTCGAAAAATATATAATTAGTAAAAATGATGCTTTAAAAATAAAAGAGAAACTTTGCATATATTTTATGCAAAAGTAGAATTCTTTATACATCTTTCTTCATACATATATAATGAACCATCAAAAGAAGTCTATTGTGATATTTCAACAATCCAAACCAAATTATATCACATAAATAAATTTTCTTTCAAAGGTTTTATTTTTATTTTAAATAAAGTTTCTCGTACGTTTGACGAAATGGCAACAGTGAAAATATTGAGTGAAAATGGATTTTGCATGTTATTTCAATGTAGATTAAATTTTTAGTTATTTAAACTTTAAATATACTTCTAATTTAAATTTTTTAATGAAATTTGGGATGTAACCTAGCCCGATTTTTTGCTTTAAAATGACGTATTCCATTTGTTTGTGCGACTTTTGGTTCGCTCATTGAATGAAAATGGAATTTGCATGTTATTTCAATGCAGATTAAAATTTTAGTTATTTAAATTTTAAATATACTTCTAAATTAAATTTTTTAATGAAATTTGGGATGTAACCTAGCCCGATTTTTTGCTTTAAAATGACGTATCCCAATTGTTTGTGCGACTTTTGGTTCGCTCTGTGAAAGTGGGTGACGGACAGACGGACGGACGGACAGACAGACGGACTGAACGATTATAAAACCTTCCACTTTTTACGTTATAAACGTAATGTGGAAGCTAAAAGTGGAAGGTTTTATAATCGTTCTGTCTGTCCGTCACCCACTTTCACAGAACAAACCGCAAGTCTCACAAACAAGTGGGATACGTCATTTTGAAGCAAAAAATCAGTTTAGGCTACATTCCAAATTTGATCAAAAAATTTAAATTAGAAGTTTATTTAAAATTTAAATCACTAAAAATTTAATCTACATTGAAATAACATGCGAATTCCATTTGTATTCAATATTTTCACTGTTGCCATGACATCAAACGTACGAGAAACTTTATTTAAAATAAAAATAAAATTCTTGAAAAAAATGTTTATTTTTGTGTAATAATTCAATTTGGATTGTTGCAATAGCACAATAAAGTTATTTTGATGGTTCGTTATATTTTTAGGAAGAAAGATGCATAAAAAATTCGAAATTTGCATAAAAAATATGCAAATTTTCGCTTTTATTTTTAAAAAAACAATTTTACTAATTTATTTTTCGAATTGTAAACTTGTGACTGCAAAAAGATATTTATTAAAAAAATCATCACTATTCTTCTAAGTTCAAAAAAATTAGCAAACGATGAAGATTAATTATCAAATCTGCAAAAGAAGATTAAAGAAAATTATTAGTTTTTGCTTATAAAAGTTTGAATTAGAACTAGCCAAAAGCCGTGTTTGGCGAATTTGAGGTGTTAGTGTGTTTCCTGTTGAGCGTAAAATGTTGTGTGGAAGCGGTGTAAGTGACAAATTCTGTAACAAACCAACTTGTTTTATTACAATAGACTTAAATATACCGGGACAATTTGCTTAAATCCGATTACGAGCAGCTACAATTCGCAATCACAAGCTTTGAAAATGAAGGCCTTCCAAGTTCGGAATAAAAATAACGGCCAAAATACTGAGACCGCATATATAGCACGTGAAATTCATCCCTAAGTTCATTAACACAGAAGAAAATAATAATTGATGCCTAAAGTTGATGACCACATTATGTCACACATTCGTTGAGATCATATGTACAGAACACAAGGATGTTTTTATAAACGTAACTCACTATCTCAATACCAAAACACTCATTACAATTGGCACTGACCCCGCTGATTTAAAAGACCTGACAGGTAAATAGTCGAGATCAGACGATACCTGTCATTCCATTTTTCACAAATCTAAACGCACCTCAAAAGAACCGCCTGCAACCCTTTTATGTGGAATATTACAACCTCCAGACATACTGACCTTTTAATAAATATTTTTTCCGTGTATCTTTTTACGTCTCTTTCTATTATATTTTCTTTAAGATTTTGTCGTTTTAGAAAAACTGTTTCATGATGCCTCTTTTATGCTTAGAGGGTAATTATGAATAAGGTTTGAATATGCGAGAGGGGTCAGGATGGATCAGAGGCGATTATAATAAGGAGGAAAATTATTACATGCCTAAGTATGGAATTTATTATTTTGTATCTAACTTCTAAACCGATATAACATGTTTAAAAAAAACCTGCTAAACCTATGAAATAACTTTTATGAATGAAACCCTTTCAGTACCAAAAATTTACTACACTACAGAAACATCCGATATTCACAAAAAGCTTATTTTAGGTCAAAAATAAAAGTTCCATGAGAAAAAAATTCATTTTAATTTTTATATGGTTTTTATAAAAATGCCAAAATTTAACTGTGGAAAAAAACAAAATAAAAAATATATATTACCTAAAAACACTTCGAGTTATATATTTTAAGGCATCTGGCCATATTATTAAAAAAAAAATTAGTAACAAATTTAGCCGATTTATTTTAAATTGCTTTTTAAATATGTGGAACTGAAGTGAACTTTTCAAAAATCAGGTGAAACATGGTGAAACGCTTGTTGGCTATTTTCTAAATAAAAAAAATAGTAGTTCTGACTTCGATTGAGATTAATGTAAAATATTTTTTTAATTGTGAAGAATCGAATGATGCGTGTTTGGATGTCATAACTTCCATAATCATATGGAAAAAAATATTAAAAGTGATGATTCCAAATGGCAACACTGGGACTGAAAGGGTTGAGTACAACCGATATAACATGTTTAATAAAAATTATTGCTAAACCTATGAAATAACTCTTTATTAATAAGATACCGAAGTAGAATTCAATATTATTTTTTTAGACCAGGGTAGATTGAAATAAAATTTTGAAAATACCAATAACATTCATTTCAGAATAATCGCGTTTTTTTCCCTATGAGATATTGTTAACATCCAAACTTGTGTTTGTTTTTTTACTCATCAAATTGTTTATGTTCTGAAAACTCATTTAACTTTTAAAAAGAAAATTGTAACTACTTGTTCTCTACAAAGTACAGGGTGTTCCTTTTTTTTATTATACAAGTTTTCAGAACAATTTAAAAGAGTAAAAGCATGCAAGTTTGGTTGTTAAAAATGTCACGCTGAAGAAAAAACTTGTTAAATCTGACATAAGTATATTTATATTTTTAATTAGTCCATGAGAGATACTCTGCTTTTAGTATTTCAGGGTGGCTACAGAATCTGCAAACGGTTTTAGAACCAGGATCACATCCTTGATGATATCATAGGTTAGGTTAGGTCATACCTCTTTCACTCCAACATGGAGCATAGGGCCCATGGTCCGCCATCTCACCCTGTTGGCTGCAATGGTCTTAATCTCTCCCCATGACTTGTAAAGTTCTTTCACTTCGTTGTTAATTGTTCGACGCCACATTGTTTTTGGCTTCCCTCTTTTCCTTTTGCCTTGCGGATTCCATTCTAAGGCCTCTTTTACCTTGAACTTTTCGGGCTTGCGTAGCACATGCCCGATCCATCACCATTTTCGTTTTCTAATTTCATATTCTTTTGGTTTTTGATTACATGTTGTTAATATTTCAGCATTTGTTACTTTATGGAACCACTTGATTTTAAGAATTTTTCGAAGGCATTTGTTGATAAAGATTTAAAGTTTTTTCATGTTTGTTTTGCTCCCATGCCATGTTTCAGCTCCATATAATAATATAGATTTTACATTCGTGTTAAAAATTCTTATTTTAGTTGAAAGTGAGATATTTTTATTATTCCAGAATTTATTGAGGATAGAAAAGCTTATAATACAGTGGTGGAAATTGATTTATGAACTAACATTCTTTTCACCAGATATCGCTTTGTATTAAGTGCTAGCAATTCAAATTTTGTGTGTTGGATATTCAGAGCACAATAAAGGAATTCCACACATAATTTTTTTCAAAAAATGATAATAAATAAAAATATATCTAATTTTAGTTTTTAAGCATGTCAAATGATGGAAATTGATTTATGAACTCAAATTTATTTTGAACCCAGGTACCAAATATTTTAACTATTTCTTCATTTGAACTTCAGGGGAGCTAACTATCAGTGTTTATAAATAAGATTAAGGCCAAATTTGTTGAAATTTATCTGTTTTATTCCCATTTTACTAAATAGGAAAGCTTGTGGGACTGCCTGAAACCAAAAAGGTAAAAAATGACCCTTATATAATATTGTAACAAATCTGTAAGAGAAATTAGCATAATAATTTAAAGATCAATACATATAATTCATAAATATTTGAAGAATCATTCTGACTTCGGCAAAAACCATCATTAAAAAAGGTGTAACCCTCGTGGGACGAGGGACAAAAGCAGGATTATTGGACTGGTATCCCAAAAAGTTACCATTTGTGTCAGCATTTGTGCATTACAGGGCGAATTTGTTCTGAACAATCACTTCCTGTAACTCCCAGAAGAGTAGGACAAATATTGATAGCGTCGTCGAACTTGAAATGTACCAAAATGAAGGCTGGTCCAAAGCTTACTCTTCACCATAAGAACAGGCTATTAAAATATAGTCGTAACTACATGAAAATGGATTGGGTGGGGGTGGAGGGAGAGAAATGGGAAGAAGGAGACATTTGCTGATGAAAAAAAGTTCAATTTGGATGGACGTGATGGTGTAAAATGTTATTGAAAGGATCTTCGGAAATAACCAAGATCTGTCTTCAGCAGAAATGTTAGTGGTGGAAGTTTGATGGTTTGGGCCCCGATGTCTTATGATTGAAGAAACAAGGTTATGTTTCGGAATTGTTGACAAACATCACTTTATTGCAAATTAGTTCTAGAAAATTCTTTACTTCCTTTTTGCGTTGCAAAACTATGCTTTTGATTAGATTTTTATGCATGATAATGCAAGTATCCACACTTCAAACAAAATTAAAGACTGTTTAATGAACTAAGTGTCGTTCATTTAGATCATCCTGCCAATAGCCATGACTTAAACCCCAAGAATAATGTCTGAGATCAATTGGTTTGAATAATTTACTCAAATGGAGTATGGTTTTAATGAAGTGTGCATCAGTTATGGAATAGAAGGATTTAATCCTTAAAAACTGCAAATTGCTTGACCAAAACTTGACCCAAAGTTTTGTGTTGTCTATGAAAAACAAAATCAAGGAAGCATTAGCGACAAAAAATAGTTTTAGCAATTATTAATTGAGATTGAATGCAAAAGTTCATAAATCAATTTCCCTATGCTAAAACTAAAATGTCAACAAAATAAATTGTTTACGAATTTATATAAAATTTTATTTACGTGTATAGTTTATAATGCAAAGCCTGTATAGTATATCAAATTTAAATCGATAAAAATGCATTTCTTAAAGAAATACTGTTAAAAAACTGTCAGTTCATAAATCAATTTCCACCACTGTATCATAGATATGAATAAGATAAAATAAAAATCAGGGGAAAAAATATTTTACCCGAGAAATTTTATTTACATTTTTCCAAAGTTTCTTTTTTCAAAAAGCTAAATAACTTTATAATTTTTCAAAAAAGCACTTGTTGCCAAATTCCGCTCGTGTGGGATTTCTATTAAGCCAACAAACCAGTTTTACATTACATTTGATTTACGTTTGGGTGAAGTTTTAATTTAAAAAAAAAATCAAAATTAATAATTCGGTTTATGTTTAAAACATTTTCAACTACAGGAGCTACTCTAGGTTGACAAAAAAGCTGCTCCCAGATCTTACCAATGAATGGTTGGAGTTGACTACTTCTATAGAAAATACCACTATATAAAAATTTAGAAAACAGCAGGGTTCTTAAAAAATGTAATTGTTTTATGTGGCTATTTTAAAGTAGCCAAGAACCTTCAACTCAAATCAGAAATGAAATAAAAAATCACTCAACATTATGTTTTTCAAACACCTTTCAGATTGTGCTAAATAAAAAATAATGCATAGTTCACAAATTATGCCCGCCGGCTATTATATTAGTTCAAAATAGGCCCGCCGGCGCAGTGGTTAGTGTACTAGCCTTTGGAGCTGCTGGGCTCGTGTTCAAATCCCGGTATAGGCATGGATGTTTGTGCTTGTCAATAAATGTTGTTATTGTCTATGTGTTTGTGTCGTCCTTCTTTGTGTGTCTTTTGTGACTGTCTCTTCTAGCGAGCTGGGTAATGGGCTATAAAGCCTACACCCTCCCTTCTAGAAGGCACAATCACTGCATGAAATTGTGAAACTCTATATTTTCTCGGCAAACAAATGTTATTAGAAAAAATATATTATTACATATGCTGGTTGGTTATTCTAAAAATAGTTGTGTGTTAGATAACTTTTTTTTTAAAGTTTTGATGCACAAAATCTGTATGAACAATAGGGTAACTTCAAGGTTATCAAGCATAGAATTTAATTATCTCTGTGTCAAAAGAACTGAGAAAAAAGCTGCTCACAGTGGGAGAGGATGAGCTATGGAAGATATTTGTAACATTTAATCTTCCAAGAACAGAAAAACATGGTCTGCATTTCGATGTATGAAGGAAGAGCTCTGCAAGACGTTTTTTTTTTGTTTGTTAAATATTTCAAAGGTGAGAAAACAAATGGAGTAACAGTAGTATATATAAAAGATACCCACCTTTAAAGAAGTTTTAAATGGATTTCTATGAGCCGAAAATTAGTGCAAATTAGCAGACAATAAATCTTAATCTTTTTTATATTTTACAAATATTATAAACTTTTAGCTACTGCCAAAAATAAAGAATGGTGCTTAATAAAGAAACCGTTTAAAATTATTAAAATTAGTATGTATTAGTAAAATAAAACAGTAAACATTAAAATCTTACTATTTTTATAATAGGTTTTTAATGCAGAAAAGAACAATGTTGAACATTTAAACAATGAATATTACACACAAATGCAACACTTAAGCAATTTGTACATATTTTAATTTAAGCCAGATGGAAGTTTATACAGTCCTGTTTTAAATGAACGAGTTTCAAGGATATTATTAATTATTATACAAAGAATCCTCAGGTAGCTCTGTGGCATTAACTTGATCAATTGGCGATGGAATCCGCAAGAGACACTTCTGAAATACATAAAAATATTGCAATATTTTTGCCAGGCTTATTATACTATTTTAAAACACATTACAGTTAATTTTACAGAAAGCCAGCATAGAGCAATAGCTTGCATTTACTTAACTCTAACTTAGCAAGTTTTGTTTTCCCCTATTTGGTTTTTGAGTGCTAGTTTGGTCAAAAAACAAACAAAAAGAAATTGCCGTAGCTGCCAGAAATTGGAAGCTGGACAATAATGGGAATTGCAGGTTTATAACTTAAGAGTATAATATAATTATGTAATTATAGCTTTAACTTGGTCCCCTGACGGTAAAAGGAGGGGACAAGCAAGGCTGACGTGGCGAAGAAGCATCTTGAAGGAGCGAGACCATCTTGGTTGGCCAAGCTGGGTAGTTGCCAGGGAGGCCGCACTGAACCGGAGGAACTGGATTTCAACAATTGCGGCCTCATGCGCCTATAAGGTGTGACGAGTCGCAAGGCAATTTTTTACGTAGAAAAAAAATTCTACCATCAAATGCAGTTGATCTAGTTTATAAGTTTATTAATTTTTCAAAAATTCATAGCTTAAACAAGGAGAAAAATTAATGGTTTCTATTGGTATTCCACAATTTCATTGAAAGAGGAACAAAAAATAACTTATGAGTGGCTATAAACAAATTTGAATTGGGAAATAAAAAAACATACATGGCTGAGAGTTAACATCAGTAGAATTAGAAAGTGTTCCATCAAAGGGGTCACTGATTGCAGAGCTCTAAAAGTATATAATAAAAAAAGAGGTTTACGAATTGAAAGGAAGGAGAGAAGGTAAGAGAACGTGATAAAATAGGGGAGAAATAGTTAACAGGTAAAAAAAATATAAAGAATAAATTATAAAATGCATCAGTGACTGTTAAAAAAATTAAATTTGAAACTACTGTAGAGTTTGAGAAATTAATATTTTATGGATTATAAAATTACAGAATTTTAGAACTTGTTTGTGCAGAAAAGTATCCAGACAGTGAGTGTTTTTATTTACTCAGGCCTACTAAAAACCTTTCTTTTAAGAAAAATTTTGTAAGGTGCTTATTTACTTGGAAAATAAACACATGAATATTGTGATATTACAGTAGACTGCTGATACAAATACAGTCGAACCCTGATATAAAGAACCCTTGCTTGTAGTGAACCATTTTAGTGCTCCCTTCTGAACTGATCTTAAACTAATGTTATTTTATATGGATATAGTAATCCGCTTGGAAAATGAGAGTTCGCTTGCAGTGAACCCAAATTTCCCTTCTTGGATATCTTTTTCTTCAGATTTTCAAGTTATATCAGTGGTAAGTGAAAGCGTGAAAACAATCTTTAACAATGTGCCACATTTTATTCAAATTAAACATGTTTCCTAGTAAACAAGAAACACACTTCATCCTATAAATTCAAGGATTGAACCAGTCTGTCTTTTCAACCTATTCATCTCAACTTCCCACAGAAATTTCCGATTCCTGGAAGTGCGTCTGATCAAACAGCAGTACTCCTATTGCAATCCTCCAGGGTTCAATAAAGCCTTTCCTAGACCCCTAACTGTACCTATTCTTTGCAGATACCCCTTTGAAACTGGAAACAAGTGTAACTGTCCAATACTCTGTCATTTAAGCTGTACCATACGACCACTCTTAAATTTCCTCATAAAAGATTTTAAACACATTTTTAATTGAAGAAAATCATTTGAAAAATAACGGACTTTTTTAGCAAGAAAAGTCTTCCTTATCGAAGATGGAGCCAGTAAATAGAGGATATGTAAAGATTTGTCTCTTATCTAAGCACACAGTTTCAAACATATGGAAAAATCGTAATCTGGCTATTATTTTTATTAGATTGGGATAATTTCAAAAATTAATTAATAATTTTTAAAATATTACTTTTTAACCATTTTTCAGTTTGATTTATATAAGATGTGCAAAACCATCATTATAATTTTCCGTTAAAAGCTTTAAAAATTATATAAAATTTTATTCCAGCAAAATTCGCCTTAACAAAACATGGGCTATAGTGAACCAAGTGTTGGTTCAGCAGAGTTCACTCTATAGCAGGGTTCGACTGTACTTCTTTACATAATGATCCAAAAGTTATTAAAAAACTATTTTCGAAAACATTCAACGTCAACTAAAAATAATGAGTCCATCTAATTATACAAGTTATTAACTATTACAAAGCATCAATAATGGTAAAGCAATCCTTCTGGCAACTAATGCCAGAAAATCCAAATATCTTTTGTCTTTCTTTACTTTTACTATCTTTGGTATCTTTCCATATTAAATACGTAACTTTTTGGCAAAACGTACTAGGTTACTGGAACCCCCATAAGGGAAGTTTTTTTATTATTCTGTATCATGAGTCTACTGTAATACACACAATATTTACTTCTTAGACGATTACTTACCTACTATTTCAGCTTCACTCAGACTCACCTTTTGTATATACTTCTGATTAATGGAAATTTCCTGGTCCATCTGACGCAGTTGTTCATCGAGTTGGATGCATTTTTTCATCTGTTGGAAATAATTTTTTTAAGTTTGAATAATTTGTCCCACAATTAGTAAAACTAAATTTTTTATCAGAATTTTTTATTAGGTTTTCACATCAATAAAACTATACTGAAAAGTGAAAAAATACTATGCCTATTTGATAAAATGTTAAGAATTTTTTTATTATTACTGACAGAATTGCAAGAACATATAGATCAAGGCATAAATTAATTTATTGTGTGATATTAAACATTTGTTAAATACAGGTACTAACAACTAAGTACAATTGAAAATTTCAGTTATAAAACTTAAAAATTAAATTACATATAATAATCATATAAATTACCTCTTCTTCTAACTCATGAAACATGACAGGAGTATTATATTTTTCTGGGTTATCTTTAAAAAACACCATTCCATCTTTTTGGTTTATGGAGGCAAATATTTGTTTGTCTTCAATCTAAAAACAACATTAAATGTAACCTATATAATATTACTTCTGGTTGGAATTAAGACAGCAGTCAAAAAATAAAAGTTAATTCCTCAAACAGAACAATTAATATTTTCTCACTAGTTGCACAGATTACCATATTATAGCTATAAAAATTTTAAGTTGCATAAAGCATTAGAGGTTTTAACTTATTTTTATATTTTAATACAAATAAACTAACTAAAGCATGAAAATAATTAATATTCTAACGGCTGCATAATTTTCTGTATCAATTTATTGTACAATGCAACACTTCAAAATTAAAATGGTTTGCAAACAAGTTTTTTTGTTGTAAATTTTAATTTTATAAGAAAGCATCAGACATCAAAACCAAGATTTTTAAAATATGTTTTACAAGATCAAGCACAGAACATACACAATTTAAAGTTCTATTTTAGTACTTAACAATAAAACAATAAAAATTCTTGACATAGCTTAAAACTAACTTATTAAAAAAATCATTAGACATGAAAAGTCAACAAACAAGGTTATAAATCATCAAAAGGTTATAAATAAAAGTTGATCATAAAATTACCATTTTTAGAACATAAAACTCAGCTTCAGAAGGTCCAGCTAACTGAACTTTATTTGCCATATCACTTAAAGACAGGGTTAAAAATGTCTAAAAGAAAAATATATTGAATTAGTTTTATTTATAAAATAAAGTACCAAAACCAATTAGTCCTGAAATACATAAAAGTATATAGAATGTGCACATACTACTTACAATTTGAGAAATATTAATAATTTCCGTAACAGCAAGTAAAGTGGCATTATATATTTTTTGAAAATTATATTTAAGATATATATTATATATGAACTATATATAGCTTACCTTGGTCAACATTTGAATACGCTTCTTATACAAAAATGACATACACTGCTTTACAAGCCCCATATTGTTATCCTAAATTTAAAAAATAGCAATTGTAGAAAATATGAACTGCATGTATATTTGAAGACAAATATTTTGTAGAAACATGAACAAACTAACATTTTAAATAGTTTATGAAGCTAAAAAAAATAAAATAAGTAACTTTCAACATACTCTAACAAATACTTCACTATGCTTCGTTATGATCGATCGAACTTCCACTGGACTATTGGTAGCATATGAAGTAGCAAGATCGTGATAGGCTTGACTGAGAGGCTATGAGGAAAAAACACAATTAAAATACAAGTTGGAAAGCAGGTAAAAATAATCAAAAGTCTGTCATTACATTGTCACTTTTTTTCTCAAACTGTATATATTTTGTAAAATTAAAATATAAGGCAAAGTATTGCATTAATTTTTGTTGCTTACTTTTCTATAATTTTTACCTTCGGTTTTAAATTGTGTAAAATAGAGCAGTAGGAGAAAAAATAAAATACCAGATATAGCGTAGAAGTTTTTGATAATATTAAAGATACCCCCTTCAAAAAATATATATTTGGCGATGCTTACTGAATCGATATGTAGCTTAAAGTTGCTTGCAAGGTTAGGAATATGCATGAGGTAAAAAAAAATAACATTAAATATTCATATTGCATAATTTAATTTTTATTAATTTTATTTAATTTTTATCATGATTGGTGAAAATTAGTAACTTTTTTAACATCCTAAAAATAAAAGTCTTCAATACAACTAAAAAAGATTTTTTTGATGCAGACCCGTTTCAAAATAAAATAGTAAATAACTTTCAAAGAGAGAGCAAATTTACCTTGATAAATCTTCCAACTACTTGGGAGGTGAACTTTGGTAAATTTAATACCTAAAAGAAAAATCTTAAATGTACATCTTCCATCTAATAAATTCTCTTAAGTGTTGTGTAACTATTTTGTATTCTAAAATGATAAAAAAAAAATTAAAATACCTTTGTGTGAAAAAAGAAAACAAACTACCAATACATGGCCAACTTTTACACTGATACTCAAACAATAAATTTCCATTTCATATGATAAATTACCTTTAAAATTGATTTATTTTTTTGTATAAAATAAAAGTAAACTTTTTTTTTTCAAACCTCAGTTGACAATATCTATTCAATTTTAGAAGTAAATTTTATACTTGCTTAGTTTAATATAAGATATAAGATTTTTTTTAAGTAAATATTTCTTTGTCATTGAAAAAGCTATTTTTCATAAGCTTACCTTTCCATACAAAATTAATGAAACCAGAATATACTTTTTATATGCTTCTAACATGATATGACTCACTGCCATGCTGGGGGTTGTAATTGCCTGATCGAAAACAAAGATTTGTTACACATCAAAAACAGTCCCAAAAATCATCAGTTATAAATACTCAAAATAAAAACAGTTTTAGACACTAATAAATACGATATGGTTGTACTTTTTTATACTAAAAATATTATTTTAAATTGCAAAATGCAACATTTTACACGAATTACATTAAACACTTGCAAAATGTATATTTTAAAATAAGTGCTATTGTATTCACAATATTTATACACACACTTCGTCTAAAAGAATCAATTATTGTCAAACTTTATATTTCAGAATTAAAAAAAGACAGCAAATTGACTGATGATTTAATTTTGAACCAAAACATATGAAAGATAATAAATTTTATAAAATGTCCTATTTAATCCCTTGATTTTATCTAATAATCAAACAAAAACTTGAAACTGATTTCAAATCTTTTTGAATATACAACGATTAAAAGGTCTCAAAACTTAAACCTAATGCTATTTTATAATTAAATTACTAAAAATCTAGATATTATAGGCATAATTTGCAAAAATGTACTTACTACTTCATAAAAATACAAAGCTCTTTCAAAGTTTTTTAGACTAGTATAGATCATTCCACCATAATAATAATATAGAAGGAAACTTTTTGTTTCATAACTTGATCTCTATAATAAGAATAAAGAGAAAAAAAATCATTTTAAATTAAATTATGCATTGAATACATAGAATTTTGCTGCAACTATACATTTATTTTTTTAATATATAGAACTGTTAAGTAGTTTTATATTAATTAGACACTTAAATAACTGCAAGTAAAATAAATAGTAATGCAATTCATTATTTTTAGCATGTTAAAAACCCTTTTTGGTATTTAAGTACAAGTCACAAAATGTTTCAATTTATATATTGTTATTTTATATTTTTAAAAATAATATACGTGACAAACTAAAAAAAGAAAATTTAAGTAATTTTTAAAATTCAAGTTTACCTCTTTATTGATATCAGTAATATCTGTGTCTAAAAACGGCAATGCAGGTTTCATACATTTAGCTAACAAACAAAGCTGCAAGGAAAAGCACAAAACAGTTTGTTATAACATGAGCCAACACATTTTAAAATAACTTAAAAATAAATTATACACATTTTTGAAAAGGATGAAAACTGTATTTATAAGTTTTTACCAAAAATCTAATCAACAAATATGTGAACATACTTCATACCAATGCAGATATATTTTTACTTTTATTTGTTAACATGTGTCATTCCCGATCTACAATTTTGAATGTTTTTTTCTCAGTTGGTTGTAATATTAATCTTTTAACTTGTATCAAAAATGAGAGTAAAGACCAAAATTGTGTTCTTACTCACTATATCATACTAATGTCATAACTCCGTCTTGGAAGTCAGAAACTCAAATAAGCTTAGATTTCCTGTACAGATGGCGGATATGAAGGAAAAATCAATCAATACGAGGAAAGGTGCTTGCTATTTAAGCAACTTTTAAAAATGTATTTCTGATTGCAGTTACACAGAATGTGTACTAGACTGTACAAAATTCCAAGACAAAAAAAGTTACTTAAAATTAATATTAATTTAAAGAACACTTCCAAATATTTATTTCTAGACTGATGTATAGTTTCCAAATGAAGTAAAGTATTTGAAAACATGCGAATTTTAATTTGCATACAATAAACTTTAAAAAAATACCTAATTAAATTTATAATTAAAATATGTATATAAAAATAAGCATGAGACATACTTGACACAAAAATGCATGAATTGTGGTCAGCTGAGATGGAAAGAGCTGAACTTTGTGAATGGCTTTTATCAGGACTGGAATACCTCGAATGTACTAAAGGAATATTTAATATATTTTAGAAAACAATAATTTCTTTTAAAGTCATAGATATTACATAACATAAATTTAAGTTTCCAAAAATATATAAATACCTGATGCCTTTCTACTAAGCCATTTGTAAATAACTGGCAAAGTCTAGCAACTGAAAGGAAAATACCAAGGATTCAATAATCATGCATAAAGTCTAGAAAAATTTAAATGTAAGTAACTTGATAAACATACATAAATCTGGCACAGCTCGAATTTGTTCTCCATTACAATTTTCCACAAATTCTTTCACACGGTTAAACTGGATGTCCCAATCAGAAATTGCAGACTGGTTCAATTTCACACACCTAAAAATCAAGCAAGACATATTGACTAGCATTTACTTAAGGCACATCTTATCATGTAGAAAACCTAGAGTTAAGAAGTCGATGGTGCCGGCAAAAAAAAAAGGGTTTGCCAACTGAGGCCATCGATCTCTTTGTAGTAAGCCAAAACAGCAAACGCTCTCAAAGTATTATTTTGTGCTATTCTACAATACAGCTTATCAGGCTTAATACATTGACATGCCGACTTTGACTCCCCAATAAAAACTATAATTTTACAATATATTTTTCTTATCTGTGAAGGGTTAGGTTAGGTTTGAAATATCTTCACACTAGAGCTACACAAGGGCTATCGGAGAAGGGTGTCGTATTATAGAACCACAGTCAAGTGACAAGCCGACACCTATATAGGCACCCATTAAGGTCAACATCGTACACAGCGTTAGGAAATTGAAGGATATTTAACGTGCACTCCCTTATACAGGGTATTATTCGTAGGACATTTTTGACTGCACGGGGCGTTTATAGGTCGGCAGTTATTTTGGCGATGCCCGGACACGAACCTGGGACCTGGCATGCTAGCCGAGTGCCTAACCGACTGGGCTCCCTAGTCCTACAGTACAGTTTGTCAGGCTCAATACATTGACATAGCGACTTACTCCAAAATAAAAACTATAATTTTACAACATATTTCTCTTATCTGTGAAGGAAATTTTTACCATCTTGTGTAATTTCAGACCTTGCTACAGCCTACAATTGAGTCATTTTTGGAGTTTAAATATTTCTTAAAGAATTCTATAATGTGTTCCAAAATGAAGTAACATTGATTGAAGTATTTAATTAGGATTACAAGGGTTAATAGGTGATTTTTTGACTAATTTTTACATGCCAATCATGTCTTCTCTTTAATCAATGAAAAAGGCATGTAAAAACTTAGGTATTTTCTGGTATCAGGCAAAAAAAGATAAGTATTACTTACAAGACTGCCAATACACCAATTGAGTGTTCTTGTTGATCTAAAGTTAGTAGCACATCATCCAGGTAAGTATTATTCTTGCTTAGGAGAGAAGCACTTTTCGTAACAAACTCGTAAAGAGCCTCAAAAGAAGCTGAAATAGACATAAAACACATTAAAATTTCAAAACGAATCAATCGCAAAATATCAATAATAAAACTGAAATTAGTGATAGGTGGAGGAATTATTTAACAAATCGTCAGCATGCATGCTTTGTTTGTTATTTTTTCTCTTGCTATATCAATAAACAGATGTTAGAAATTAAAAAATGTTATGTTACTGTATACACTTATTTCGGTCAACCGTAGCTCTCATAAAAATGAACAATTCAGTTATTTCGTGAACCATTGATGGCTCATCTCTATAAAAAAAACCCCTGCTTTTTCGTGAAATTCTGAAAACCTTAACCCGGTAAATCCTAATTATTACAAATCCAGCAAATTGTCTATCTAGGCGACAACTTAAAAATCATGATAACCAAAGCGGTAAATGAACACAGGTTATTAAAAATTTCTTGATAATTAAAAGGCTCTTAAAATTTGGTGCTCATTAACGCGGTTTTCTTAATTCTGGAATTCAGTTGCGCTGCTAGTTGAGTTTTATGAATATGAAGGGAGAAGTGGTTATATGTTATTGTCATTTCTGCCATTATTTAACTAAAAAATTTGCAAATACAATATACATTCCGATTAAATTTGTGGAACAAATTACCTGGGAATGATAAATTCTGAACTTTACAAATAAACTGATCCAGCGGAGTAGCCATGATTCTTCACTTGCAATAGCAATTTGCAATGCAACTTCAACTTTCTTTGTTGCTTTTGCTTTGCTTTTCCAAGTGATGCCAAATTAGACTGTGGTAAAAACTTGTTTCAATGGTTTGTGAAGGAAAACAAAACAACCAATGAAATCGCAGCATGATGAGCATGACATCATAAGAAATATTCCCATTGTTAGGATGATGAGTATTCTTGAGCCTCGAATAATGAATTAATTTTTTGAGGAAACTGTGTATCAAACGGAGTTCCGATTGAATCAAGAGGCATGAAAGCTGGAATACGTCACTTAACTCAAGCCGATACAAATAGCAAAAACATAACATTTAGTTTTTATGAGTGGCAGTGGTTTGAACAAGCGATTAAAATCTTTTTGTGTTGACATATGATTATAATTTACATATGATCAAAAGTTTTCCTAGTTTTCGTAGCAGAATATTTATTTTTAAAAATATGGACGACTACGATGCCTCAGATCGGTAAATTTATTTTGATGTTATTTTGTTCATACAGTGTTTGCTGTTCTCTGATTTACACTTCCATCCATATGTCATTTATTTACTGTTTTACTTTGTGTCCTTTACATGATCGCTGCTGTTTGTGTTCCGATCGTTCGTTTTTGGAACTTTCCACTTTATACGTGTATTTAATATTCTGGCAGTATTAATTTATTTAAAATGTATTTTTTTGCTTTTCAGTAATGCTCATTAACAATTTTTTACTTACCTTTTTTGTTAATTAAATATTGCTTTCAATTAAAAGAAATTTGAAAAAATATGCCTTTAATATTTTGTATCAAGCATTTAAAAATTCTGTTTTTGGGAAATTTGGATCTTTTTTTAAAGACTTTTCGTAAAATTCAGTTCTATCAACTCAAAAATATCAGTTTTCAAATTGGACTCTTCTTATAATTAACTTGCAGAATTAAGTATTTAATTTTCTTATATACCTTAACTATTCTAGGGTTTTATTTATTACAAATGTGTTTTAGACCCTTATACATTTGATATTGTATGGATAACTAATTGCAAAGTTATGTTCTGTTTCCAAGCCAATTTTTTTTTTCAAAGTCTCAAGTCAGAAACAGTATGATGAATTGCTTTTCAGTCAGTTTTAAGAGGCTCATTGATTGTTAAACCGAGGAATCAAAATTAGTTTGGTTCTTTTGTTGCTTCCTATTACTAAATTCAAATTTAATTCCGGATTCCCGAATTGCATATTCAATTTTGTGTTTAAAAGTTTTATTTCAACATGTACTTAAATAATAATATGGTTGTTTCACAACGTTGGTGGCAACAGCTTGGTCTTGCTTTCATTTTTCTGGAATTTCTTTTCTTTTGGTATTCGAAAGTGGTTTTTCTAAGAATATTTTATTTATTAATATTTTTAAATGCTTACTTCTTGCCATGCCGTTGGTTGTTCAAATCATTTATTGAAGAAAGCTTGCATCGAAAAATTTTTCTTTTCGTCTATTTCCGCATTCTGATCCTAGACAAAACAAGCTGGTTATAAAGAATTCGGAAGCATACAAAAAGTATGTTCATTTTGAGAAATCAAACTTATGGAGTAAGTAGAAATATAGTTTGAAAATTGAGCATTCCAATTCGAATGAGTATTTCCATGACATGAAACAAAGTCTAGATAATTTATATCTTTTTTATATCAAACTGTATGGTGTTGAAATTTGAACAGATAGTTTGCAAATTGAACATTTCCCTTTGGATAGGTATTTGCAAGAAATAATTATTACTGAAAAATAAGAAAAAAATTATCCTCTCCTTTTAAAACTGTTATTACAACATTAAAATAATCTAGTTATTAAAAGTTTACTTTGCCTGGTCTTTGCGCTTAGAAATAGGCCCTATGTCTGCTTAGTACTCAATAATTAAAAAATCGTTACTACTCATGTGTGTGTGAATTGGTTCTGGGTTGACCCGGTCTGGGACATAATCCTAACAGCCAACATCCTGACCTGCCACTACCCTGACAGCAAAGATATTAATGCAACAAAAAAAAGCTCTTGACCATGTCAGAATTTCATCCCTGTCAGTATTAGTTCCTTAGCGAGATATTGTCCAGAACCATGGATTGCCCTTTGGCGACTTTTGGCAATTATTAAAAGATAACATAGGGTGTCTATAATACCATCTCTCTAATTGTGTTGCAGTTGAAATGGGTTAAGAGTCATGACGCCGAATTTCACCCCTTGAAAATCGTAATGTTATTCCTATGGAGAATCTTCTCAGACTAGTTGCCACCACAATTTTAATAAAGGCCACTAGTTTCTGGCACCATTTTAAAGAACAAAAGAAGTTAAATACTTTTTACGAAAATTTTTTGTGAAAATCACATATTGAGTATTTTTAATAATTTTTTAAAGTTTGGAAATCGTTGAAGAATTCTGATGTCCTAGTGTGTGACGATGCAACTCAGTCAAAAATAAAGATACCGCAATAATTACAACTTTTAAACACAATCGAAATTTTTATTTTTCAATTCATAACGAAATAAATTTTTTAATTTCAATGTTAGTATTTTTAAAAAAATTGAGAAAAATAGTTACTAATTCGTGAAAGCGAGTTATGGCAACCCCACATTTGGCGATCAACGGCCAATGTGCTTGCCAAGTCAATTAGTGTCAGATCTGCTAACATCTGGAAGGAGTTTGGATTTGGAAAGGGGATCTGTGAAAGGGGAAGAAAGAACCTGCGGGCATTTCGAAGAAGTGTCTTTGTTGCTCTCTGCCTCTCCCCGATTGACCAGTGACACGCTTTGCCGCTCTGTAATGCTTGTGTTATGTTTTGAACAAAATAGAGGCATGTCCAACATTTGATGATTGGAGAAGTCACCTACTTTGTTTAGGGCACTGGACAAGATTTCTGGTGTTAGAATATTTTTTTAGAATTGAGTCCTGTCTGTAGAGTCTTTAATTTACAAATTTATTTTGAAAGTTTTATGTGTGTTCGTTCCTCTCTTCCCTCCCAAGTGAGGGGAGAGGATACTATTTTATGAATTGTAATCAATATAGTTCGTGTAAAGCCATTTTCGAACAGTAAAGTCATAAATGGATACATGAACAAGGTACATTATAAAAATGCCCCTGTTTTTACTTATTATTTTTTTTTTTGTGAAAATACGGTACATTACTATTTTCGCCACGATGCGCAATAGGGCAAAAGTCGCATAAGATGGCCAAAAGTAAATATTGGATTATAAGCGCATCTTAAACAATTTTTGTACTTTATGATAATAAAAAAAATTGTCAAGAAATACTGTCGCCGTCGTATCACGCCTCAATAAATATTATCTGATGCCCAAAACTCTCCGAAAGAAATCCTTTCAAGAATCATATAACTGAAATAAAATAAAATCGTCATATTTTTATTAAAAATAGTAGCATAATATATTTCCTTGGGATAGTTATCTATTGTTTCTAGGTGTTATCTATTTGAAGCAAATTAAAACCGTGATACTTTTAACTATTTTACATCGCCATATTTTTCGACGTTATATTTCTTCAACTGAAAGTTCAGATGAGTGAAAAAAATTCTTCAATTCTTTTATCTCTATATCATCTACATTGCTTGATAGCTGAAGAATTAGAAAACCAAGTTCATTACTCCTTTCGAAATGAGAAGTGAGTGTCATAATTTAATTTCCAAACTACTTTGTATTAGATTTGCATGTCAAGCAATAATATCTCCTTTTGGAATATACCCCAATATTAAATTTTTAAAGCTTTCTCTAACACATTTTCTTGAAGAAAGTATACATTCTATGCATCATATTGTGATTGCAGGAATCGTCTGTCACCCACATAGACTTTCCACATGTATTTGTACAACGAACCGTACAGACGAAACTTTTTTTAAAGAAAAAAAACATTGTTGGGAGGATTCAGCACTCACCAAAAGCAAAATTCGGATTTTTGACCCCACTTCAATAATTTCATTACATTGTCTTTCATTTTCGTTAATTTAAATTATAAATTAAGCCAAAACGTGTTTTTTTCCCCGAAAACATATTTTCAACCGCTGAATAAATCGCAAATGAACACATACCGCAAAACTTTAAAATAAACCAATACTTCAACTTCATTGAGTAGTCAAAAAGTTTTAATTTTTGCAAATTTGTTTTAAAACATTTAAAAATTAATTTTCAGAAAAGAAGTTTTTTGTGCCATAAAAAAAATTATTCTTTTGGGCAATCATTACAAAAGATTAACTTTTAATCACGTAATATGGTTTCAAAAACTAATATCCCTTTTTAGAATTTCTTTACTTCTACAAAACACTGCGCCAAAAGCTATTATAGTAAGCTTGAGTTTCAGAAGGAAACCAGCTAAAATGGCATGAAACTAAAACATCCAGAATCCGAAAAAACCTCCCGTTCAAAGTTGTCCTTATCTCTAGGGGGGAGGGGGGCTGTAAATCCAACCCCTTAGTCAAAGACGGGTAATCACTTGAAACTGCCCAAGGGAAAAGCAATTATTCATAGAGGGGGCCTCAAATTTCATTGGCGATAAAAAAAGCTCGCTGATGAATTGCAATCGCGCCTAATAGGCGATAAAAAGTTTTTTATAGTTTAAAAACACAGCGACACCTGGTTTTGGAAAAAGTTAGAAAAAGAGTTCGTGCAAATGACTTCATGATTCTTAAGGATGCTTACCACTGATGAAGATGCCTTCCTGGGATCTTAGCCATCCCATAAACGGATCCTTCCAAGAAGAAAAAATCTACCGTTAAATAATACTATTTATGGTGCATATTACATCTGTTGTGGTCCAAAGTCCTAATGTTGCTATAAGGTTGGGTAGAGTGTCAGCTTCATCACTTAACTAAAATACGAGACCTATCACCAATAGCTCTAGTGTAGGGTAACCAGATGTACTGTACTTTGCAACTTTGCAGTACAGTTTAGTTTGTTAGTCAACTATCTAGTTATAAAAATTGTGCAAATAGTCACTGTTTAATTTTTTCATATAAGTCTTTTAACCCAAGATTAATAAATAATAAATTATAATTATGATGATTTCACAATCAAAAATTTAATGACTGAAACTAACCTGGTCAGGCTACTCTAATATGACATGTATTCTGCTCAAGATATTTTTATCTGTATCTATTGGTATTCTGTTTGGCTTTAATAATTTTACACCTAACGCTCTTATTCCAGAGACATCCTCAACTTCATGAATGTGGGCATCATCCGCGAGATCTACGATGGCGAGAACGCCCACGAAGTTTTCGAGAACGAACTAGAAAGAGCCCTGGAGGCCAGACTGTCCTGCATCGTGATCGAACCAACGAAGCTCGGAGACGAAACTGCCCGGTGGATATCCGTAGGGAACTGCCTACACAAGACGGCCGTTCTCTCTGGTTTCGGCTCCATACTTTCCAGCATAGCTTGGCCGGAGAAGATGTTTTTCAGCCTCCCGCTGAGCGGTGTATCTTTCTTTTGTACCGGATTGTATGCGGTGTCATGGCAAAGTGATCCCTGCTGTAAATATCAAGTCGAGACTGATCCTAGGAACCTTGAGAAATTGCCGCTCCACACACTGACTTCTTCCTCCCCTATTGTGCTGGTTCGAAAAGACGATACACGCCGGATTGTGTTGCATACGGCAATAACGTTAATTGCTGTCGCTTTCTGTGCGTTTAGGATATACAAGTCGTTTAAGACTGTCTAGTGATATTCATGTTTTTATTGACTGCGGTAAGCCAGCTTGGTAGTGTGTTTCAAAGTTTTAAATGTTTTTTTTTTTTTTGTGATGATACATCCATGAATAAAGTCTTGAGATTATATATTATCTGTCTCTGATTTTATTAAAGATAAATATTTATATTTAAAGAACATGGTATCACCCCCTCTTTAAGGCAACAGTAAATGCTCTCATTGCACCATTGATTTTATATACAAAAGGCTATTTTTAAACATATTGGTGCATAACTTAATCCTTCTATTCCTTTAAATTAATAGATTGGTTTGGAATAGGAATCATTGCTGAAATTAAGGGTCTAGTTGCAAAACTTACATTCTCCAAAGTGCAACTAAGATGTAGGTCCTCTCCAAAGATGTACATTCTCCAAAGTGTAACTAAGATGTAAGATGTAGGTCCATTCTTTGGCGATTTTTGTGTGTAGCTCTAGCGTGACGATAATTCAAACTAGCCCTAACCCATACAACTGGATGGGAGCTACCCTTCGATAAATTTTCAACTTCGCCAATGCCACAATTCAATCAGCCATTAAGCCATATTAACATCAGAAAACATATCAGGCATTCCTTATTTATATATGCTGGAAATATTCCTCCTTCACATCTTCCCATTTTTAAACATCAATTAAATTAAGTTTTGAAACAAAACTAAAATCTAGTTTGAGGAAATTAATCTGATCCTTTTGAACCAGTTGCAACATCTTTTAAAAATAAAAAAATTGCTCAACAAGTTCACACACAATGAAACTGAGAAATAAGGAAAAGGTTTACGCTATAATTTATAAGGGGATTTAAGGGGGAATAGTACCGAGAATCGGCTTCTCAAGCGAAGGCTTCTCTCTGTGTTAATCCTATGGGGAAAAAAATAAAAAGTCTGCCACATTTCTCCGGCTCTAATTAATATTTTTACAAGCGGTTTTTTTTATATGATGCATGCAGTTGATTTGCCGGTCTCTATCTTTTCACTTTTTTGAAATTGGTTAAAATAATTTTTTGATTATTAATAAATCATTGTACAATATGAACTAGGTCGAAATTTGAAAAACTGAAAAGATAGAGACGTAGAACTTTAAATTTCCATCGCAATGAAAGAAAAAAGTTCGCAATTATTTGCATTTTTAGGGTAGAAAAGTGGCGAAATTATGAAATTTTCAATATCCAGTCTTATCCAGGAAGTAGCGCCCCCTGGGAGTAGAAATTAAGCTCCTCCCCTCCTAAAGTTAGCTCCTCCCCTTTTAGTTAAAGATGCTGAAACTCAGATAAGATAAGGTACACATAGTTCAATTTCAAGAGTCTGCGAATTTTAACTTCTGCTCCGTAAGCTAAAGTTTCAATTCATTGTGTGTTTTTGGACGCCGATTTCGAAAATACAAATGGATTTTTTACTATAGCGTCCAGGTTAAAAGCTTAAAAAAAATTAAGTGGCATTGATTCTTTCTATTGGATTCTAATTCTTAATTAGTAAAAAAAATGTTTTTTAATTTCTTCCAAATGATTTATTTGAAAGAGTTTGAAATATGCTTTGAGGACTTGAAGTTCAGAAAAAGGCATTACGAAGTGTGAACAATTGCACAAATTTGGACTTGTATATTTTTGTTGAAATATTAATTTAAGTTAAAATCCGAAAAACATGTACTTCTTGAAATTTTTGTTGTATAATTTACCATTTCTTTCAAAAAGAATTTTTGCATAACGTTTTAAATCTGTTTTGGCATTAGGTAGCTGTATATTGGCGTGTTTTATATTAGGTAACTTTTTTCATTTTTGAACTTCCGCGATTTTAATTAATGATTCGGTTCCACTCTCAATGCGAGGTCTTGTTGTGTTCCGTCCATTGTGTTCTAATATAGTTTAGTTTTAGGTTTGAATAATCGTCGCACTAGAGCTACACGAGTGCTATTGGCGACGGGCGTAGTATTTTAGAACCACAGTCAGGTGACGAGCCAGCACCTGAGTAGGCACCCAACGCAACCGTTAAGGGCGACATCGTACGCAGCGTTAGGACTTTGAAGGATATTTAACGTGCACTCCCTTACACGGGGTATTATTCGTCGGACATTTTTTGCTGCACGGGCCGTTTATCCGTCGGCAGCTACTTTTTGGCGATGTCCGGGCCGGTATACCTAAATTCTCAGCTCGATTTTAATTAGAAATTATATAAAGAACTTTTTCTGAAAAAATTAATAAAAAATTTAAAATTTTGATTTAAAATTTTATTTTTAAATAATTTCTAATTAAAATTGAGCTGAGAATTTCGGTATAAGTCTTTGTTTGCACATATTTGTACAATATAAAGTCATTTTCCTGGTAATTTTTTCAATTTTGACCTCACAATTTGCCGCGCAAGCCTAATCACAATGTGTTCAAATAGCTTTGTTTAATATCATTTATTTTAGTTTTGGCTAAAGTTTCATAAATTTTAAAACTTTTTTATATTAAATAAATATTGTAGAATTACATATTAAAAAATTCTACGACTCCTATGATCATAGGGTCATATGAGTCTTAAAAATGTGCAAAGAAGGCACTACAAAACATAGTTCGATCTTTCATGTCATTTTTGAACTACTCAATGTATAAGTATAATTTTTTTATATGTAATTCTACAAGATTTATTTATTATAAAACAAGTTTTAAAATAAATGAAACTTTAGCCAAAAAAAATAAATGATATTAAACATGAAGCCTCTGAACACAGTGTGATTAGGCTTGCGCGGCAAATTGTGAGGTCAAAATTGAAAAAATGACCAAGAAAATGACTTTATATTGTACAAATATGTACAAACAAGGACTTATACCTAAATTCTCAGCTCAATTTTAATTAGAAATTATTTTACGAACTTTTTTTCTAAAAAAATTAATAAAAAATTTGAAATTTTGATTTTAAATTTATTTTTAAATAATTTCTAATTAAAATTGAGCTGAGAATTTAGGTATAAGTCCTAGTTTGTACATATTTGTACAATATAAAGTCATTTTCTTAGTCATTTTTTCAATTTTGACCTCAAAATTTGCCGCGCAAGCCTAATCACAATGTGTTAAAATAGCTTTATGTTTAATATCATTTATTTTAGTTTTGGCTAAA
Source organism: Hylyphantes graminicola (assembly GCA_023701765.1). Lineage (NCBI taxonomy): Eukaryota > Metazoa > Arthropoda > Arachnida > Araneae > Linyphiidae > Hylyphantes > Hylyphantes graminicola. The sequence goes on from CM043117.1 coordinate 25,807,144, forward strand.
GTTTCATAAATTTTAAAATTTGTTTTATAATAAATAAATCTTGTAGAATTACATATAAAAAAATTATACTTCTATATTGAGTAGTTAAAAAATTACATGACAGATCAAACTATACTTTGTAGTTCCTTCTTTGCACATTTTTAAGACTCCTAAGACCCCTTAAATTGCAAAGTGAGTCATCCCGTCTTCTCATAGGGAAAATGGTTGGTTGGTACATGTATTTCTGGGTTGTGTGCTTGATCAGATACCCACCTATAAACCTCGTCAAGTAAGACAGACATAGACAGATTTTTTACTGGCACACAGATAGAGAGGAATTGCACCCAGGGCGACGGCGGGAATTTCTCGAAGGAGGTGTGAGATACGCTGACAAGGGGAGGAGCTTAGGAAAGGTAGTTTAAAACTGACCAATCGGCTACTTATAGAAGGATTGAAAAATAAGATGAAAACGTCAATCAATGAATTAGGCATTTTGATTTGCTAGTCTCCGAATTCTCGGAACCTCCCTCTATAGCAGTTCCGATATCTTCACCAGATGTCGCCCTCGGCCACAATGAGTTGCCTGCTCGGTATGATCCCGCCTTAAGCAGTAAATCCTGTCAAAATAAGTTAACTACTTATTTCCTGGAATATAATTTCACGTGAACGATGAGTTCCTATTGTATTTGTTGGGTCTATAGTTGCAAAACTGCCATTCTCCAAAGTATAACAACGATTTAGGTTCTCAATACGTTTTTTTATCCACTTCGTCCAATTGCATTTACGATCATGAGGGCTATTGTAAACGGGAGTCGTAATTTAGAACCACAGTCAAGTTGAAAGCCGACGCGTGAGTAGGTACCCAATTTCGGCAGTTTCGTTGCCCTAATCGTGAAATAGAAACAGACCATTATATCATAGCTGTTCTGGCAATTTAAACAGGCACCTATGGGAAGGCCTTTTAACTCCTGGATACAATCAACTCCTTATATCAGAATGGGAGGAGATTATAATATACTAATGGAGTAGACCAGTGGAGAGGGAAGCAATTGGTATAAAATAAAAGTTTACATAAAAACAACTTCTAATAAGAGTATTAAATGTACACCCGTGCAACGCCGGGTTTATAAAACTAGTATTTCATAATAAAAAGATTTGAATCCAATTAAAATGTATAGTTTAGACAGTGTTAACTAACCGTGGAAAAAGGGAAGTCAAAAAGCCCTGTATTACTCTACTACTGAAGATGAAGAGTCTTTTAACAAGTGGATAACTCGAGAAGATAATGATAGCCATAGCCCTGAAGATGGGAAGCTCTACGGTCAAGGAGATTCTGAAAATAATTGTCGATGTGATGTCGGCCTGCGTCGATTTCTAGGTGAACGTATAGTGAAAAAGAAATTGCGAGAGAAGTAATCCTATAAATTATGGGGCTACTTAAAAAAAAGATGAAAAGATAATGGAGGAAATAAAGATGATTTTTTAAGTGAAGATTGGTGGGCACATACTATGTGCACATAGCAAGGAACGAACAGTACGTTTTAATTATTGCATAAACTGATTGAACTTGGTAATGCCGATTAGGGTGTATCGAAAAGTTTTTGATATCAAATTTTAATAGTGCGGAAAAGTTACCTTATATTATTGTTAGTATATGTGCAAAATTTTATTGATCTAAAGTTAATATCTTCAGTTGCCTCTGAGACCATAATTATGCAAAATTCGCTAATTTCATTTTTTTTCTTAAAAATTATGAAATTAGAATCTTTAATTTTTTAATAGTGCGGAAAAGTTACCTTATATTATTGTTAGTATGTATGCAAAATTTTGTTGATCTGAGTTAATATCTTTAGTTGCCTCTAAGACCATTAATTATGCAAAATTCGCTAATTTTATCGTTTTTTCAATATATATATATATATATATATATATATATATATATATATATATATATATATATATATATATATATATATTATATATATATATTTATATATATATATATATATATATATATATATATATATATATATATATATATATTAAATTAAGAAATTGAATTTTTAAGTCTTACCAGAGCCGAATAACTGCCATATTACTCCTTAGAGCGTGTGCAAATTTTTATTGATGTTGATTAATTTCTTCAGTTGCCTTTAGGGGACGCTTATCCGGAAGGTAACTTTTCCGCACTTTTAAAATTTGATATTAAAAACTTGTTTTTTTCGATACACCCTAATGCCGATGCAGAACTTTTGACATTATATTTAGCTATGCTTTAAATTTAATTTAGTTTTAAGGAACATTTTAATTAGGTATTTATCTCATCGAGGATCATGTAGGGAAGGATATAGGATAAAATGACGAACTCGATAACTTGTTAAAAAGTTCGTCCTCTTACCCCATCGAATGGAATCGATTAAGATATATTACGAAAATAAATTTTCTCCTCATTAATGGGAGATGCCAGATAAATTAACACTTACATTTTAAGACTCGAATTACTTATGACAAGGCTCACTACAAATAATTCCGGTGCAGACTTTATTTGCGAGTAATAAAAAGAAGATAGTGTTTTCTGCTCCTTCTCGTGTAATTTTTTTTACTTCTTGGCTTAAAGAATTGATTTTTTTTCCTAGGACATTTTTAAAATACAACTTTTAATCCATAAAAATTGTAGGGTTTATGTTGTTAACGTTTAAATTTAGTAGTGATAAATTAGCTCAAACACAAAAATTACTTCACAGAATAAGACGACTTTCGACGTGAGTAAGATGACGACTACTGCTTTTTGTTTTTGATTAAATGTATTTAAGAGTAGCGATTATTGTAATAGTTTTATAAGTTACATAAACACATTGATTGAAGCTTGTTTTCTTGCCTTTTACTAAGAGTTATGTTTAGTCGTTAGTCAGTTCTACAGAGCTAAATGCATTAATTTCAAAATCATAACCTGTGCGAAAGTATTGCTTTGCCATGTAAGCATTTTTTTTTCTCCAGTTATGTCATAACCCCATTACCAATGAATGTATCGTCATAACAGCAAAATAAAAAAATTAGAATGAAAATAGCATTAAGTTGTTATTTTTTTAATATTGTTAATTTATATAATTAAAACTTAACGTTTCTTTTTTTATTCTTTCGAACTAAAAAAAGGAAAATAGGCTATTAATGTTAGGTAAATTTATATACATCTTCATCACATTAAATAATACGAACTTTTTTTAAAAAAAAACTTTTAAACAGCCACCAATTTCGATACTTTAAAACGATACCTGTATTTGTATTCAGTAACAAAATATATCCCCAACAAAAAATTATCTGAAAAGGAGAGAGACAGTATATAAGAATTAGGACAAAAGACTCTTAAAATCTTCTCAGTCTTGTCTTAAGAGGAAATTGTTCCAAGAAAATGTTTGTAGCCTAGCAACAGTTTAAGAAACACTTTCTTTAGTTGTCGAATGTTAAGACTTATATTCAGTTTATTCCATTCGATTTATCGTTAAGAGTTAAAAATTACAAATCCCTGAGAAATTATGAATGTGTGCTTGAAAGAACATGTAAGTATAGTTGAAAGATAAATTTAAATGTTAAATAGCATAGTATGTTGGTTGTAAATGGTGCTTTTAATGAGATTAAAAATGTCCAGTTTCATTCGCGCAACCTGCGTAGTACCTGTTGTTCGTAAGTTCAGAATTAATTTAAGAATATAAGTTAAAAGTCTTAGATTAGTATCAGATTTGCTTCTAAATGATTATATGTAGTTCCGTAAAAAAAAAAAAACATAAAGAATCATGTTCAGAAAAGTGACAGAAAAGTTGTTTAGTAAAGTATTAACACAAGTATTTGTATACTTATAGATATATATGCAGTGAAACCTCTGAGAGCGACCATCCTCCCGTTCCTTAATAAATCGGTCGTAAATGGAGGTTGGTCGCTCCTAGAGTACAAAAAGTGAATTTGCTAGAAAGTTGAAATGTCATTTTACGACGTATTATTAACCATTCATTACAAAATTACAAAAATCTGTTTATCATTACGTTTATTTATTAATACGCAAATAATGTAACAAAATTATACAAACTTACTTTGGAACAAACTGTAGTTTGTAAAAGAATACCATAATAACTTATTTTAACAAACCCCTAGTGTGAAAAAATAAACCATTTTGAAGTAAGAAGAAATTTCTGACTTTTTTTTTTATTTTTCCCAAATTACTCCTTTCTAATTTATTTTTTAAATAGGAAAAAGTCGTGTTAGAAGAAAGTATTTTTTCATGAAATGGGATTTGAAACCGGTCGTTTGGGGAGTGAAACCTGGTCTCTCCCAGAGTGGTTTTTAACATTGAACACATAGGGAGGAAAATCGGTGCCGTGAAAAATTGGTCGTAAGTAGAGGTGGTCGTTTAATGGAGGTGGTCGGTCGTGGAGTTTTCACATATATTTAATAGTTATGAGTTTTTTGAGAAAAAATGTGTACGGAAATTAAGTGCATTTTATAATTGAAAAAATTAATTAAAAACTATCGATTTATGCTTTTTGCTACACAAAATCATATTCCATCAGAGGAACAAAGTGAAATTTCAGAATAAATAAACTTCTTAAGCAACACGCGTATTCAACCTCGATTTACATATCGAATTGATACCAGTTTCCAAAACATTGAAGGTCTTTAGAGTTTTAACAATCAAGGGAAGTATTCGTTTACGAGATTCTCAACCTTGACCGGTGGCTTCTCTGGTTATGTGATTTTCCCAAAACATTCGTCATACGGTGCATTAAACTTTTCGGATTGAATTAGGATTGCATGTATGTAAAGTTCTATTACTATTCGTTTTGTAGTGTTTTGTTTTTACTTATCAAATGAAACGGGTTTGGAAATACCTAAGGCTTAACTTTAGACTTAGAGACAAAGCACATTAAGATAAATTAAATGGCTCTTAAAATCTAAAACTTTTCACTTATCTTAAAGACATAAGCGTAAATATTTTATTCTTCTAAAAATTGCTTTTAACTCTTTTGTTTGCTTCCTACAATTGCCGCAGGATAGTCGAATTCAGATAAGGACACCGTTATAAAATAAGAATCGTTTTGTAATAAAGATAAATTTTTACTTGTAAACATGAAGGAATTAACAATTTTTGAAATTTATGTTATAATTTTTAACTCAATTATCATTGATTTATCAAACAGTTGTTTAGTATCTGTATCCTGCTTTTAGATACCGTTGTAAAACAAACTGCCGACGTACAGATTAACGTAACCAAAAAAAAAATTCGTTAAAAATAATGTTTATCTTTGTAGCTTGCTCGAAATGATGAGGATTGATTTTCAATTCGGTGATTTGGGGATATATTGTTTCCCCTTCGTGACTTATAAGCTCGTTTATGTATTTACAAAAAAATATATAATTCATAATTTTCTTTAGAATAGTGCTACGTCTCTATGGGTGGATGTTTTAAGTTTGTCACATTTCACGTGTCTCAGTATTGGATGTTTCAAATTCAAAGAGAATATCACAAAACACGCACTAAGTATCAACATTCGCGCCCCAGCTTCTAAGATATTTTTTAGCACCCACATAGTGTTTACTGAACCGTAGCGTTTTTATTATCGTTTTTCGTGAATTTATCAACTGAGAAAAACGATAAAATTTTCTTTTGTTTTCTTATATAGTTATCTCCCTTTAGAGTTTCCTGTTTTCAGTTTATTTTCTATTTATTTTCCTTTTATTTTGAGTGTGCTTCACACAGTCCCGTCTTTACAATCTACAACAAAAAAGTAAACCGCACTACTGACATCATAGATATCGCTTTCTAAATTTTGAGTCAGTTCATATAATGAAGGGTAAAAGTTGCCGTATTGACATTGTATATATTTCTGATAAAAAGAAAGTCTTACGCTCATTTATAGATTGAAAAAGAAAACTATATATGTAACAGATTATTAAAAATAGTGTAATAATTATAAAACTAAGAATAATTTTTAGAAATAAAAATCCCTTTAGTGTGCAAAGCTAATGTAATTTAATTAAGTGAAAAAATATTTATTTTTAAACAATCATTCCAAAAGATGGCAGCACCACTAGATTGAAAATAAATGCTTTGTAATAGTGAATCTGTGGCAAATTTAATTGTGCTACTTTACAATGAATCTATAAAATAATTAAGCATCAATAAAATCTAAACACCTAACAAGAGATCTCAAAGCAACCCTGCTGTTGATCAGTAAACGTAAGCATGACGAATTCTTAACGAGTGCCTGTAAGTAAAGCGAAATAACCATCGCAGAGTAAGAAAATATAAATAAGTTAATGAAGTAAATTACATAAAAAAATTTCAATATTATATGAATGTTGAAAATGTGTTCAGGAATCATTGATTAATTGAAAATTTGATTGTGATATACAAAATTTGGAGAAGGAGGAAGGCTCGTGGGTTAATTAAATATTCTACCTTTTAGTTTGTTAAATATTTCAAAAGCGACTATAACGGTCTTACGCTTAAATTTTTATTAACAATTTTTCTTTCAGTCGGAAAATATTGTTAAAGTTTTGGATACCGCAGACTCCAGCTCACTGCTATTTATCGGACAAGTATGTAATTTTTTTTAAATGTTGTACGTGTAGACAAATAGTATTGTTATGTATTTGCATATTTATTCAGCACAAAACATTATTTTTTAAAAGATTTGTTTATGCACAAATACACTCTCTTGTACAAAATGTACAAATGTAAAATATGTTGATTAACATTACTCCATAAATCTGGAGGCAGTGCATGCTACAGCTACCACTAGTTTTACACTGTAAAACTTTGGTGTATAATTACTCCAGAAAACTGTAAGAAGCTTAGCTGCCTTCTCTAGCGTTACATGGAACTATCGGAATGGCCTTCAGAAAATTTCGCACGATTAAAGAATAAATTAGCATATCTGCACACTGGTGTGTGATCCCCAAATACTTACTTAACCATAATAATTATTTATAGCATAATTTATTCTAGGATATACCTTAAAAAAATTAGTGTACCAATAATAAAGGATCAACCTTAAAATTAGTGGACAAAAATCGCTAATTGCGTGACATTACTCCGTAAAGCTAGTAGAAGCTAGGCTGGAACCAGTTTAAGGGGTCATAGGAGTCTTAAAAATGTGCAAAGGAGGTACTACAACGCATAGTTTTCAATTTCATATAATTTTTTAACTACTCAATATTTATTTATTTATTTGTTTGTTTCAGATGCACATAACAGAAAAAAATCCAATTACAATGCACATCATGACAGACAATGCAAACAACAAGAACACACAAAAAGAAGACATTAAAATGACGGACATGTTAAAAAAGACAGTGTTACAAAGAGAATAACCTCCGACAAATAGCTTTAAAAACATTAAAAGGCATAAAAAATATATCCAGTTCCTCAGACACACCGTTATAAGTTTTATAAAATTTATACAGACAAAAATTTTGAATACAGTTATTCCGATTTGAATTCAAATAAAAAACACAACGATTACGTGTAACTCTAGAAGGCACGTTAAATTTTATAGTACTAGTAATGTAATTAGCATCAATCATATTATGAAGAACTTTGTAAAAAAACAAAAGACAATAAACTTGACGTCTAGACTTAAGGATACAGATGTTGAATATATTACGGAGTTCACTGGAAGGCATTTCACGAGAAGCAGAGTTGAAACTCTTAAAATACAAAAAACGTAAAAAATTATTCTGTACACGCTCAATGACACTATTGCTATTCTCGTAGTAAGGATCCCATATAGGGGTGCAATATTCAAGATTAGGGCGGACCAGGCCAAAATACAGAACCCTTAAGGCCTTAAGACTGGTGAAATTAGTAGTTTTGCGTTTTAAGAAACCCAGAATTTTGTAAGCTTTCGCAGTAATATTTTGAATGTGTTCAGAAAAATCGAGTTTGCTATTAAAAGTCACACCAAGATCTTTAACAGAAGAATTACGAGACAGGGAAGTATTATTAATATTATAAGAAACAAGGAGAGGTTTAAATTTACGAGTATAACTTAAAACGCTACATTTAGATATATTCAACTCTAACTTATTTCTAATGCACCAATTAAATATATTGTCAATATCGTTTTGCAAGAGATCAGTATCAGAATTACAAAGTATTTTTCTAAATATTTTTAAATCATCAGCAAAGAGAAGAAAGTCACTATGTTTAATAGTGTCACACAAGTCATTTATGAACAATATAAAAAAATAAAGGACCTAGATTAGACCCTTGGGGAACGCCAGAGCCATTAACAAAACCATCAGATACAGAATTCCTAATATAAACATACATAGAACGATCCGTAAGATAGGATAAAATCCATTGAATAAGATTGGCTTCAAAACCCATAAAGGACAGTTTATTTAAGAAAATACCAAAATCAAGTGAATCGAGAAGAATCGAATTTGGAGAAATCGGTGTAGATGACATCAAGTTGACAATTAGTCTCAAAAGCGGAAATAATGTTGCTAGTTAAACAATACAAGTTAGAAAGAGTAGATCTATGAGGGAAAAAGCCATGCTGAGCAATATTGATCAATCCACTAACTTGCGAAAAGATCTTCTTATGGATCACAATCTCAAAAACTTTGGCAAACGGACTTAAAACAGCAATAGGTCTATAGTTTTGACAAATTTTAGCGTCACCTTTCTTATGAATAGGAATAACCTTTGTATTTTTCCAGAAACTGGGAAATGAACAAGTTTTTAACGATAAATTAAAAATAATAAGTAGAGGATAAATCAAGTGCTCAGCGCAGCCCTTAACAATAAGTGATGGAACATTGTCAACCCCCGTAGATAGGGAAGATTTCAAATCTTGAATAGCTGATACAACCTCCGCGGTATATGGGTATTATTTTCTTATATGTAATTCAATAGGATTTATTTATTGTAAAACAAATTTTAAAATGTATGAAACTTAGCCAAAACTAAAATAAATGATAATAAACATAAAACTATTTACAAAATTTGAAAACATTGGGATAAGGCTTGCGCGCCACATTTTGTGGTCAAAATTGAAGAAATGACCAAGAAATGACTTTACATTATACAAATATGTACATACAAAGACTTGTACCTAATTTCTAAGAACAATTTTAATGAGAAATTATTTTAAGAACTTTTTATTAAAAAAATAATTAAAAAATTTAAATTTTGATATGAAATTTTTTTAAAATGATTTCTAATTAAAATTTAGCTTAGAAATTAGGTATTAGTCTTTGTTTGTACATATTTGCACAATATAAAGTCATTTTCTTGGTCATTTCTTCAATTTTGACCTCAAAATGTGGCGCGCAAGCCTAATCCCAATGTTTTCAAATTTTGTAAATAGGGTAAGGTGGGGTAAGTGGGCCATTGGGGCAAATGGGCCACCCCCCCCCCCACCCCCTGGCATTTCCCGAATTATGGACGTAAAAAAAATATGTTACAATATTTTTACGTATTTACCCCAATAGATGCAGGAAACATTCTGGCAACATTTTCATTTAAATATGTAACAAGGTTCAATCCTTTTTGTGAAATTTTTAAAATTGCATCTTTTCGTAATTCAAGCCATCATACTATTTTTTTTTATTTATTTCCAAGCGGTTCATGATACAAAACAAAATGTTATATATTTTGAAAGTGTATAAAACATTGTATCTTTTTGTAGCGTCATGTACTTGTGATGTTGATACGTTTAAAAGAAAATTGGGGTGGCCCAGTTGCCCCGCGTTTGGGGTAAGTGGGCCACCACAATGGCGGGGTAAGTGGGACATGGGTGGCCCACTTGCCCCAACTCTTTAATATACGTAAAAACAAGTCATTTTCACTGATTCATAGGTTAGTCATATTCACTATTCATAGTCCTACTCATTGACATAGGCCAGTTTAAAATCTGTAGCCCTAACATTTTTTTTTACACTACATGCAAAAATGACAAGATGAATATTTTTTCTTGTAGTAAGCTTGCATGCCAGAAAAAGTTGCTATGGGGGAACTATTAAAGATACATCATTACTTTTATTTCAAACACTCAAAAAATCATGTAGATTATTCCACTTGCCCTACCATATCTCTACCATTTATGTGTAAAAATATATTAGGGGGGTGGCCCACTTACCCCACCTTGCGGGGCAAGTGGGCCACTCGGATGACCAAAAAGAAAAACAGATTTTTTAAATTTATTTTTTGCCAATTTGTGTTAAAGTTGTCATGGGTACAGTAATAACCTATGTGAGAATAGACCACAAAAAAAAATAAGTTGTTAGGGCGATTATATCCAGTGGTATGAGGGTCTAAAGTCGAATTATGCCAAAAAGGTGGCCCACTTACCCCACCTTACCCTAGTTTGGTGTTTGTTATCATTTATTTAAGTTTTGGCTAAAGTTTCATAAATTTAAAAATTGTTTTATAATAAATAAATCTTATAGAATTACATACAAAAAAAAATTATACCTATATATTGGGTAGTTAAAAAAATATATGAAATTGAAAACTATGCTTTGTAGTACCTTCTTTGCACATTTTTAAGACTCCTATGACCCCTTAATGGATTAAAGTTACACAACACATTTTTTTCGAAGTAAAGAGTAAAATTACACTAACATTTAACCCTGACATTACAAATTAAAAATACTTTTAGAAAGGCAGCGCCACCTATCTGGATTCCCAACTCCGCACAGAGTCCACCTTCCAATGGGACCTGTGCTCCGACGTCCAAAGGCGCCTCGGCGCTTGTCGGAAATTGAGGCAGGATTCGTGTTCGGTGACTGACGCCGTGTACCTCGGGATCAGTGGCCACTACTGCCTGTCTACTACTAACAGTGCGCTGCATTTCATGAGGGCGTCGCCTGGGGCGCAATGGGAGACGTTTAGGCTCGCAGGCAAGTTGCGATAGAACCATATGTTGTGTGAACTATCGCATAGAAGTTGCGATAGTTCACACAACCTGAGAACTTTTCATAAATAAGTAGTGTAAATAAGTGTGTTACATTGTTTTTAACTATTTTGATAACAGATTTTTACATTTTATTTTAGAACTCCCGACTGTTCCAACATGTTTAGCAAGCAGTTTTCATTTAATGGTAAGTACTGTTATTGGCTCAATGATACAGTTCAAAGTTAGAGGTTGCAGGCTCAAAGACAGTATTTTATCGTAAATTTGATCAATTTGATTTTATCCGAAATCAAGACCTGAAACATCCCCATTATTTAGGAATTTGTGCTACGATCATTTATACATTCATATGGTAAAAAAGAATGCTTTTTATGTATATTTATTTTCTAAATTTAATGAAACCCTTTTAATGTGTTCTTTCACTTGTTTTATTTAAATTTACGATAAAATGTAAAATTTAAAACAAACTGTTGCAAGTACTATTATTGATACTCAATGGTAAAATAATATATCTTAATGATAACCTCCTATAAAAATATTATTTTATGGATACACAATTCAATAACACATTCATTATAAGAAATTTAATTATAATTTCTAATTATAAATTTTCCTTTTCAGAATAAAGATAAAAACTGTCAACTGTTTATTGGCGACCACAAAGGAAACATTCATATTTTGACTTTTTTCTACTCCAGTACGATGCTTTTTTCAAGAAAATATTCATTAAAGACGCAAATAATTCGTTTCATTGTAAGCCGATTGTAAAATTTTCAATAGATGAACACATTCCGTAAATAGAATAGGATACATTGATGATACACCGAATATTTCATATATATGTGTATTTATTTTTACTGTTATAAGCTTAATACTACATACTTTTATCTAGAAAACTTTTTCAATAATTTTCATTAAAAAAATTACTAACATTAAATTTACTTCAAATCAAATATAGCTTCCTCGGGTATTTAATCTGCAGTACTTTCTTTCAGCTCATTAATTATTTTATTCACATTACTAAAAAATACAATAACAAATTTTTTAACCTAGTTCTTTAAATAAATAAAATTATATGCCATAAAACATTTTATCTCATAAATGATAAATCTTTGCCACAAATAGAATATTATTACACTTTTTAGTATCGTATTTATTTTATTTTTGTTAGGATCTAAATTTACATGAGAACTATGTAAAGTGGAAGACGATAGCTAACGTTCATTCGGATTTGGTGAACAAATTGGAATACATATCCCCTAGAAATCTTCTATTTTCTAGCTCATGTCTCGACGTTCAGAAGAACCTTGTTTCCCAAGACTTGCATACATCTCGTATGCATATTTTTCATCATCCTCAGGTAAAATTAAACAGGATTTTAACAACAAAATTGCTGACTCTACCCCAACATCAAGTAATTTCAGGAGAGTCGAATGTTTGGGTAAAAAATGTCGATTTTCGGTTTTTCAATTATTTTGTATTAGTTTATTTATTTTTCATGTGTTTAATTACTTTTATTACGTTACTTGGAGATTGGATTTTATTACGTTGATAGGAGAATAGATTTATCTTGAAGTTTGTAAAAATTATTTTCCATAACACAATATTTTCATAATACAACTCCTAAACTCTTAACAAACTTAAAGGATCAGTTTGCGCTTTATGTTCGACTGTAGAAGTTGTTTCCTTAATGTACGACTTTTATATAGAAAAACAAACTTTAAGGATCAGTTTGCGCTTTATGGTTGACTGTAAAACTTGTTTCCTTACTATAAGGCTCTTATTTTAAAAAACAAACTTTAAGGGTGAGTTTGCGCTTTATGTTCGACTGTCGAAGTTGTTTCCTTACTATACGAATCCCATATTGAAAAACAAACTTTAAGGATCAGTTTTATTTTCGACTGTAGAAGTTGTTTCCTTACTATACGACTCCTATATTGAAAACCAAACTTTAAGGATAAATTTGCTCTTTTTGTTCCACTGTAGAAATTGTTTCCTTACTATACGACTCCAAAATTGAAAACCAAAATTTAAGGATAAATTTTCTCTTTATGTTCTACTGTAGAAGTTGTTTCCTTACTATACGACTTCTACATTAAAAAACAAACTTTAAGGGGGAGTTTGCGCTTTATGTTCAACTGTAGAAGTTGTTTCCTTACTATACGACTCTTATATTGAAAAACAAACTTTAAGGATCAGTTTGCGCTTTATGTTCTACTGTAGCAGTTGTTTCCTTACTATACGACTCCCATATTGCAAAACAAACTTAAAGGGTGAGTTTGCGCTTTATGTTCGACTGTAGAAGTTGTTTCCTTATTATACGACTCCTATATTGCAAAACAAACTTTAAGGGTGAGTTTGCGCTTTATGTTCGACTGTAGAAGTTGTTTCCTTACTATACGACTCCTGTATTGAAAAACAAACTTTAAGGGTGAGTTTGCGCTTTATGTTCGACTGTAGAAGTTGTTTCCTTATTATACGACTCCTATATTAAAAAACAAACTTTAAGGGTGGGTTTGCGCTTTATGTTCCACTCTAGAAGTTGTTTCCCCAACAGTTGTTACTCACCCTTAAAGTTTGTTTTTCAATATAAGAGTCGTATAGTAAATACGACTCTTATATTGAAAAACAAACTTTAAGGGTGAGTTTGCGCTTTATGTTCGACTGTAGAAGTTGTTTCCTTACTATACGACTCCTACATTAAAAAACAAACTTTAAGGGTGAGTTTGCGCTTTATGTTCCACTGTAGAAGTTGTTTCCTTACTATACGACTCCTATATTGCAAAACAAACTTTAAGGGTGAGTTTGCGCTTTATGTTCGACTGTAGAAGTTGTTTCCTTATTATACGACTCCTATATATTAAAAAACAAACTTTAAGGGTGAGTTTGCGCTTTATGTTCCACTGTAGAAGTTGTTTCCTTACTATACGACTCCTATATTGAAAAACAAACTTTAAGGGTGAGTTTGCGCTTTATGTTCGACTGTAGAAGTTGTTTCCTTACTATACGACTCCTATATTAAAAAACAAACTTTAAGGGTGAGTTTGCGCTTTATGTTCCACTGTAGAAGTTGTTTCCTTACTATACGACTCCTATATTGAAAAACAAACTTTAAGGGTGAGTTTGCGCTTTATGTTCGACTGTAGAAGTTGTTTCCTTACTATACGACTCCTATATTAAAAAACAAACTTTAAGGGTGAGTTTGCGCTTTATGTTCCACTGTAGAAGTTGTTTCCTTACTATACGACTCCTATATTGCAAAACAAACTTAAAGGGTGAGTTTGCGCTTTATGCTCGGCCGTAGAAATTTTTTTGCTGAACAGAGAGAAGTAACGTTAATGTGACATTTTGGGAACCAAAATTGGCAATAGACTTGTTTAAAACATTTTGGTAATTTTTGTAGTCTGTACAACGCCATTTATCTAGGAATTAATTTGGCCCGTATATCATTCGAATGATCGAACGTTTCCGATGATTGATTTCCAACGGAGAATAATAAAACTGCAATTTCAGAAGGTGACTAATAATTGCAATAATACTCAAGTTGTGAGCGGACAACTGTAGATGGAGTGCGGGAGTGTATTCGGATAATTAGACTTCGGATAATGATAGTTCTACTGTTATTTAAAATTAAATTATTTTATCCTGAAAATTCAATAAAATGTATGTAATTCGTCCAAAAATTGAACGATTCTTACACATAAAATTGTAATTAACCTTGTAAAAATGAAATCTTAAAAAAGAGTTCAAAAAATTTGCCCATTCAAAATAAGCAATCATTTTGCATGAAATTTAAGTGATTCGCATTATTAGTTCCTTTAAGAGTATTTTAAAGATCAAAGCAGGAACTTTCGATTAACTTGAACCCCAAGGAGAAAAGTATCTATGAAGACCAAAAACATCCCGACAGGCATTTTCTTTTGCTTGATTACATATTTCTAAAATAAAATATTAAATTGTTAAATAGATAGAAGTGACTTATATATTTATAATCATACATTTAAATAATTTGACATTCCTGAGTTTCTTTCAAAGGGTATCACGTGTTTCGACACAAGCCACCAACTGGATAAAATAGTGAGTGGCAGCAGAGATTTCCTGATTCGTATCTGGGAAATCGGATGCTGTTCCAAAGCAGCTGCCCTGTTATTCGGCCACAAAGCTGTCATCGCTGATGTACGATTTCATTCGCAAGGAACTGTGGTGTCTATATGCAAAGAAGGTGTAAGTATACTTTAAAAAAGGGGCTGACGTGCATAGGGGAATGAGGCGTCATGCCCAGTACAATACCTTCGCAGGTCCTTTTGTCAGTCCATCTATCCTTATCCTAATAATAATAATTACTCCAAAAGAGAAAAATCCCACAAATATATAATACTCTTAGTTACTATAATTTATTTTAAGAACAACCTACAATATCGTATCTGAGACTGGTATATATGAGACTGGTGCACGTTAATAAATTCCTGCCCATTACTAGGCCAAGGCCTGCCGTGCCCATTTCACCTTTCGTGACCTAGGGCTCTGGGGTGCTATGCATTTGTCCCGGAAAGGTGGTCAGCCTCACGCGGAACCCCCAGTGTTTAGTTCCCTAGCATGTTGGTACCCATTTTATCGACCCACTCAAGGGATGAAAGGATGGGTCAACCTCGCCCAATTCGAGATTATTTCCTCCTTACAAAGTTTAATTAGCATTGTAAATAGTTTTTACAAGTATCTGAAGTTATTTTAATTAATACGCATGAATGCATAACTTCATTAAATATCGGTGGTTATAAGCTTGTCTTCGGCCAACATATTTATTATTCATCCTTTAAATTATTTCATTTGCATAATGCACAACCATGTGAATACGAAAAAATATTCTCATAACATTTTAGTAAATTCCTTTATGCGCATAGGTTGACTGCCATAGAACTTTTTAAATATTAAAATTATTGAAATTACCTTATAGGGTATATATAATTAATTTGCCGTTAAAAGTGTTGATTTATTGAGTAAAACTGAAAGCTGTGTAGTGTTACACACCCCTAGTTTGAAATTGTATCATACTGATTAATCAAGTACTAAATACTGTTGCTCCTCATTTTTTTGGAAAATTTTAGTGAGTATCTATTGGATACTTTATTCAGAAATAGGTTTACAAGTTTTCACATTGATATTGTATAGATCTGTATATAGGAACCATATAAGACCCCAGATACAATTAAAAAAAAATATCTTATTACAGGAAGTCAGAATATGGAGTTTAGATTCTTGCGAGTGCTTACACAGATTCCTGGTACGCTTACCTGCTATCACCTTTCCCTACACATTTGGGAATTCAACTCTCCATGTTGTCCCTCACAAAGACAACAGAATTTTAATCACTCTCAAAAAAGTCTCAATGGATTTAAACGTGGAAGAATGCAGAGTAAGAACAATTATTTTCATTAGTACAGCTGCACAGTTAAAAAAAACATTTATGCAAGATTTCAGCTAGAAAGTTCCTTAAGTCAAACTGGAATATTTGCAAGATTCGTTCGTATTCGCTTCTTGTTATAATTATAGGAGTAGCCAAATCGCAACCTGCCCCTACATTACAGCTGTGGCGATATTTTTACTTGATTTTAAGTATTAATATTAATTTTCTGACCACGCAAAACCATAATAATAAAAACGGTTACTTTAAAGTGCGAAATGGCCGAACTTCATGCCTTGGCAGTAACATTTATACGTCGGTCACTGTTATGTTCAGGTTTACTGGAATATCGCTGATTAAACTAATGCATTTCGCAATGTCCCCAAATCGAAATATTGAAAGATTTACTTTTTATTCAAGAAGTTTAGAAAAAACTAATATTCATCTAGAATAGCAGAGGCTGGTAAAAAACCATATTTATTTTTTCTTTTAAGGATCTTTACTTGTTGGTAGGAAAATATGCACCGAAATATGAAAATTAAAAATAATTTTAACAAATTTTATGTATATGCGATTTGTGTGCTTCAAAAAGAAATTTCAAACCTAATTACCATTTATCCTATTTAAAGTTACTTTTAAAAAAATGCTTAGCTACGCTCACTTAGCTAGTTGGTATATATTGGATAAGTTACTGATTTTTGAGAAAAAATGCCCTTTTACGGGCTACGTTTTTCCGACAATCAAAACCGACGACGACTTACGCTGTCACTTTTGTGTAGTTTTGAATCGCTATTGTATATTTGTATTATGCGTTTTTCCTGTTCTAGAAAAATGAAGATGCAGTGATAAAATAGCAGGAAGACTCCCTGAAAATTGCACACTTGCTTGTTCTGTAAAAGTAAACATTCAATTTCCATATTTGGTTCATTCATGTGTTCAAGTATCTCAGAAATAAAAATGGAATTTATTGTGTTTACTGTGTAGTCGAAGTGTTTCTATATAGATAATTGTACATTTGAAAAAAAAATAATACTTATAGTATCTATACAGAAAGAGGAAGAAGCTCTGACTGACTGACTGACACACTCCCGTATCAACGCCTAGCAAAAACTATTGGAGGTGCATAGTCTAAATTTAAATAGCACATTCATTTGTACCGAAGGTGTCATTTAAGAGCGACTCTTTGAAATTCGAACAAAAACGGGTCTTGGAGAGCAAACCATGAGCTGATTTTTCCATAGGAATAGCAATTAGAATTTTTTTATTTAAAAGAAGTTTCAGTGCAAGCAAAAATTTTGTATAATTGCTTAGCTTAAACAATGTAGTAGGTGGAGTTTACAGCGTCATACCTCCAATCACTGAAGCCACCAATGAAATCCAGAATGGGAAGCGTCAGCGTGTAAAATAAGCGGTATCGCATCGCGAAACGCGACACCAAAATGAAAAATTGCGATAGCAATTTAGCTTTGTATCGCATTTAGTTGCGATACAAAGCTAAATCGTTTTAGAACTACGGCGATCCGGAAGTCGCGGATCGCCGTAGTTTCGCAACTTCCGGATCCCCGAGTTTCGCGATTTTCGGATCCCCGGAGTTCCGTGACATTGGAACCCCCGGATTTTCGCGATTTTCGGATCCCGGAAGTTTCACGATTTTCGGATCACCGAAGTTCCTTAAATTTTTTTTAAAGTGCTATGCATTAATTACAAATTGCTACACACAAATACTTTGATGTAGCAAAACTGCTATACACACAAAAATAAGTATTTTACGCTCTGGAGCGTGAATGATTTTACGTCACGTGAAATAAGCCAATTGGAGGTTAGTGTTTCGGTGGCGGAGTTATTTACAGCTTTCATTCCTGCATTGCCTTTTATAGGTGTTCCTCTTGATGCGCTCTGTTTCCACGTGACATTTATTCACCAATCGAGGCCCGAAAAACAATTAATTTTCATTTCTCTTTCCACTCAACTCAAGATCTAAAACATGTCCATTTGAACATTAACATCTATTTTTTTGTTAATTAAAATCTTTATTAAATGTATGTCTAGGAGGAAGGAGAGGCAGTAAAGAAGAAAGCAACTTGATTCGAAGAAATAACCATGTAATGAAGTTAAGCTTATGGAGAAGATTTACTGCAATGTAGATAAAAGTTCATTTTTGCGTTAGGGTTCGTGATTGCCCGTTGTGAAGAGGAACTTTTTTTTCTGGACCTCGTGGGACTAAAGTTATCTCATTTTGAGCCTTAAAGTTATCTCATTTTGAGAATACTCTTTCACAGGAAGAATATAAGAGGTTGACACACTGTCCCTTCTGCCGTTAAATCTTTTTCCTCTACGATTGGTGCTAGAAAACGAAACGTGTTTAGGGAGGAGAAAGGGGTGGATTTGGGATGAAAACCAGAAATGGCTAAACTGTTAAATCGACTAGTAGCTTCAGTTACTTCAGCAAAAACTTGTTCTTAGGCTGAGCCAGTTAATCCGAAAACCATTTTTAAACCGAGCAACAGGGGAAAAAACTCGTGCTACTAAATCCAAAACCCTTCTAAGGGATGTTCGGTTTTTCAAAACGAGTAATGGTAAAAGTAACCAACGAACTAACAGCATCTGAGCTGTGCGAGCATGCGTATTTTAGTCTTGTGCCGCACTAGATTAAATTTCTGTTTCGATCATCTGTGGACCGGACAACAGTATATTAGCAGACCACACTTTCGGAACCATTTTGAAGCCTTTCGACACTTTCTCATTTGGCCACAATAGTGCTATTCAAGGATGTTGCCCATTAAATCAAAAACGCAAGAATTTTCTCAAATGAAGAACCTCTATGAACCTTTATATACGTCACGTAAAACACACGGATACTTGAGAAAAATAACTGTGACTGCGTAAAGTAACCGCGGTGTTTGATATCGCCTCCGGCTATCAGTTGAGAAAGTAAAAATATAAACAAACAGAAGGTATTAGATAACAGCTAAATTCTTTTGTTTCATTTAAAAAATAAATAATTCGACTAACGTTTAATATTTTTTATGTAAAAGTTGTTTATTAATCCAATATATCATACGGTAATTTTGGTTTTTAAAACAATAACTTGAATGTTCTATAATTTTCAAAACTTTTGGTTATAATCTGGTTTTATCATATTGTTTTAGATGCGGACGGAACAGTTGGACATTAAAGCATTGCTAAGACAAGTATATCTATCTCATACAGCAAAAGTAAAAGGTAATATCCGTTATAAGTTAAATATTTTTTGTTTCATTTTGAAAATTAAGTGGTGTAATTTTTTTTTACTTGTTTAGGTTGCTCTTGATTCTTCCTTAAATCTCTAACACTTAAAACAATAATTAAATAAAAAGAAACTATGGTATATCATGTATTGAAAAGCTCTGATTTGTATAAATCTTTTTATTTTGTTTAAGGTTTATTACTTCTTTATAAGGAACTAGTACTGACTATAAACAATAAACATGTATTTCTAGGTCTCGAAGAAGAAGTTGAAAATTTGAAAACAAAGTTGCATGAAACCGACAAGTAATTATGACTCTCCCCATCAGTCCTTTGATTTTTATTTTTCTTCTTCCCTTCTCATTTATAGCTATTGTGAATAATTCATACTGCAAGCACCAAAATAAAACATTTTTTAGGAATGCAAAGTTAGTTAAATACCAGGGTATTTATAAGTTTCTTCGATAATTTTTCCATGTTTTATCTAATTTACAATGCTACATAGTAGGGAAACAATTTGGAAATTATTACCTTATTTAAAACAATAAAGATTAATACATTAACAAATATTTTTTGTAGGATAAAATGGTAAAGATTTATTTTTTAAATATTTCTACTACTTTATAGTATTTTTCTTTCATTTGCATTTGTAATTAAGTTTCTATAAAGCTCCTTAAAGCATTAATATTTCAAGTAAACATACTTTTGCAACTGATGTTTTAAAAATTAATTGTTTTTCACAGGCTTCAGTTCTAGGTATTTAAAATTTTAAATGTGCCTATTTTTTTGAGTACTTGGAATTATAATTACGATGAATTTCTGTTGTGAATTATGTGTGTATAAGGGTTTTTGTAACATTATCAAATTTTAGAACAATATTTTGTGCATAGAAATAATTTTAAATTAATAAATGCACTGACTTTGCCTTTTTACCCAATGCAAGGATAAATGAAGTTATTCCTAATAGTTTTCCCGGAATTTAGCATGAGACAATATACACATATAACACACATTGTGGAATAATTTTCAACTTATTGGCTATTTTGAGAAATATTTGTTTGTTTGTCGAAAGCCGATAGGCTTTTGACAAAAACAATTTCAAATGGTAAATGATTGATGATAAGGAAAACCCCAAAATGATTAATATGAATCTTACCATTTAATTTTGTTTTCTTTCTTTTGAGTACCGTCAAAAAGCTACTGCAAATTTGCCCTTTAAGGATATGCAATTTGGTCAAAATTTCACTGAATAAATTTTAAATGTATGTACCTTATTAATTAAAATATCATTAACATTTGTTTTTGTTGTACGTAAATAGTTTTAAAGTACTCCTCCTATTTTTAAAATTTAAACAATAGTGATTAACATTCTATTTCTGTAGTAAATGGTATTTAAATAAAAACTCCTCAGTGTTTAAAATTTAATGGGACTTTAAAAATTATTATGCATTTACATGTATTGCGTGACAATGTGAGAGTCAGTTGATTGATTTATCTGTCCATATTGCTCAGTTAGTTAACTTTTGGTGACTGGAAAAAGAAAAATGAAAAACATTTAAGAATTTCATTTTCTCTAATATCGATCAAGGGAAGTGTCTTTACTAATGTGATTGAGATAGCATTCTTTATTATCTCAAAATTTAACTGATTCTGTTTGTTTTTGTTTTTTTAAAGCACATCGAAACAAACATTTTAATATAATAATGCTGTGTGATATGTACCAAGTTATCTTTTTTTTTTTTTTAATATAAATTAGTTTCCATAAACATCTTTATTAGATAGATATATTTATTTTCTAAGTTTTTAATGCTATGTACGCAATTTCTAATTTCTTATAATTTTAAATACCCTTTTACAAACTAAATTTTTAAAAACCTCCTTGTTTGAAACTCATTTTGTAATCTAAAGCAAGTCTAAAAGCATCTCAGAGCCGGATTTAAATATTTGCCGCCTGTAGGCTACGATCGATTTGCTGCCAGATATAGTTTTCTTTGCTTTTTTTTGTTTCTACATATTATAATCATCTATATATTCTCTAAATGGAAAGCAAAATAATCGGTGAATTTTTTAAACTGTTCTAATATTTGTCTTTCAACTTCCACATGATTCTTGTTGGACAACCACACATCATTGTAAATTATTTGTTTTCTTTCTTAAAAATTTTAGTACCTTTATAATATTTTTTTATGACGAATGACACTTTAATTGTTCGTAAAATTTGCCGCCCCAAAAAATTTGCCGCTCTAGGCTACAGCCTACTTAGCCTACTTAGAAATCCAGCCCTGAAGCATCTTGATTCTCGCACTACATATCTGAAGAAAGAAATGAACTAGATCAAGGGCATATTGTTAACAATAATAAAATAACATTTATATAAAAAAAACTTTATTATTTTATTATTCATTTGTTTCATCATAGTTCTGGTAAAAACACTTTTTTTATTTCAAATATCAATTCTCTGTTGTATGTTCATAGAAAACTGAAAAGCTCCGAGTCTGAATGTAAAAGATGTGTGGAACTGGAAGAAGCTTTCAAAAGCTGTCAAACAGCTCTGTATGAACAATCAAAATGGTTTGAAAACATCGGTCAGTATTTGTCAGTACACAAAAATAGTTTCTGAAAACCTTGTTATTTTTAAGTAGGATTCTTTGTATTAATTTTATTATTATTTTTTTTTAGGTCAAAAGTTTTCTGTTTTTGATCATGTAGAAAATAAACCTACCAGGTATTTTCATTTCCATTTACTGCTTTTTTTTCTATCTAAACATTATTAAAAAAAAAAAAACTATTGTTATCCCCTGCTTGCATCAACTGCTTTTTTTTAAATTATGTTTCATAAATAAAATCGTGCTTTTTTGTAAACTTATTTCAGTATTCAAATTGATGTGTTTTACTCAGACAAAATGCTGTGACGTAAGATATCTGGATCTTTGATACTAAGCTATTTGGCTTCTACTCCTGGCACTGATATTTATAGCATTTGTTACTTGGCTCTATGCAATAGAGCTTTGTTTTATTTTACTTTATGTAGGAAATTATCGATCTTAAAACTATCAAGTAAATTGAAAATAGAATTTTAAAGTATTTTTAAAAAATAGATTTGTATAATTAACATTTTGTGACTTATTTAGTAAATTTCTGTGTGTGCTTTCATGTGAACAAATTGATATTTTATGTAGATTTTTTTTATAGCAATAAACCTAGTGATGAATCAAATTCAACTATTAAAAATGGAGAAGTTTCTTCAGAGAGAAGATTGGCCGGCTTATTACCAGAAAAGTCTTCATCTGCAAAGATGAATTTGCTTAAGAATCTTATGAGTTTAAGTCCTGAAGAATACCACGATTCACTTGACTTAAACTCAGCTCCATTCCCTCTTAACTTGGCTCACGACTACTCTACTTTGAACTCTGACTCGATGGTATTAGCTCCTGATACAGTAGATATTTTGGATGAAATCAAATCTAAAACAGAAGTGAAGGAAACATGTAAAAATCCAGAAGAAAAAGTAGTTGCGAAAGTGAATAACATTAAAAGTAAAGTGTTAAAAAATGAAGAAAAAAGCTCTCAACATCAAAATGCAGACACTGTGAAGGACTGTCCACTTGAGGGTAGACCTGCCAAAAAAAGGTCACTTACTGGATCTGATGATTCAGGTAGCAAGTCTAAAAAACTTTTGAAAAGTAATACAGTTGAAACTGATTCTCTTGCAGAAATAAAGAAATTGGATAATAAAAATATTGGTTCAAAAGAAAAACCTGCTGATACCAGGTTGACTAGAGGAAAGAAGAGTCCAACTGAAGGCAGACCTAGAATACCACAAAAAATAATTTCTGATTCTTCAAAATCACCTAATGGTGATAGTGTTAATGTGAATTCTAAAAATAAAAGTATTATTGAATTGGACATACAGATTTGCAAAGATGTTCCGCAAAAGTCTTCTGAAAAAACAAAAGATAACCTTAATAACGACACTTTAAAAAATAGCATGAATCAGCCTTCTCCATCGTTGCTACCCATTAATGAAAAGAAGGAAAAAGTTCCACCAGTTAAAAAGTTAATAGAGAACGAAGATATCTACGACTTCCAAACCCCAATCACAAGCAAAAAGGCAGCTGAAGAAGAAAGCTCATGGACAGTATGCGATAAAAAAAAGCTGAAAAAGGGTCCTTCCCTTAAAGTCAAGTCCTCCTCCAAGTATAAAATGAGCTTTGATGCCTTGCCACCTGACTACAAGAAACCAGTTTTACGACAAACTAAACTGTCCAAAAGTATATTTCATCCAAAAACCTCAAAAGAAAGCCTCTCAGATAGCAATGGTAGTCCTTCCTTATTGAAGAAGGATGGCATCAGTAAAAATACTACTGATATCGATGCCACTTGTATCCCAGATAATTATGAATACCAAATTATAGCATCTGGGAGTAAGATGCAAAGAACTGGAAGTAATGATGGTGTAATTGTTTTAAACGACGAATCATTGGATGAGGGTTCGAGTGATTCCTTTTTATTAATAGCAGAAAATTGTGATAGTAAAGTAAAAAGATCCAAGTGCATTGAAAGTGAAGAAGTTAATGGTATGTATGGTAATCTAACTTGTGTAAGTGTTGATAGTAGTTTAAAAATAAAATTAACCATTCCAACCTTCTTTAAAAACTTTCAGAATAAAATTAACAAGTGAATTAAACTATTTTTTTTTCATTTTAACTCTATATTATTGTGTCAAATGTACTCTGTATTTACCAGTTAATTCTATTTCATTTGAGTTTATGTTTTGAAGATATTGTAGTATAAAAATGAATCCAAAAATAATTTCACAGATTTTAAACAAATTTTGATAATTAAATACTTTTATTTAAATCTGAAGGTTCTTTTGTTGGTTCTAAATTATAGTTTTAAATATTCATGTGTTTTTCCAGTTAATTCTACTTAATTTG
This sequence comes from Hylyphantes graminicola, assembly GCA_023701765.1. NCBI lineage: Eukaryota > Metazoa > Arthropoda > Arachnida > Araneae > Linyphiidae > Hylyphantes > Hylyphantes graminicola. The sequence continues at coordinate 25,831,602 of CM043117.1, forward strand.
ATTTTATGCTTTAAAGATGATCCGATTTTTTTTTCAAAGATAATTTTGAAGATTTTCTTCAAGAAGGTCCAAAGAAGTTAGTCTGCGCTGAAAGTATGAATAGCTTTGATAGGTAAAATATTCTATAGCAATAAAAAGATTATGTATTTACATCTATACAAGCATACTATTAATATTTGTAAAAGATATAGGTTTGCATACATTCCTCGTCCTATCTGGTATATTTAAAAATGCATTTTTTTTTTGACAGAAGTAATTTCGATGTAATTATTACATTCATTTTCCTTATTCATTTACTTAAAGGCCATGAATCTCCAAATCAAGCCTAAAAAAGTCCTTAAACTTTTGATGCAAATTGAACTAAACATTTTGATTTAAGATAAAAACTGAGGATTATATTTATACAATTACATAATCATTAGTTTATATAATTATAATCATTTGATGTGAATGTCTAACGAATATTTAATAAAAAGATCGGTCTTAATATTTTCCATTTTTAAATCTTTTAAACTTCCTAATCTTTTGCAACCTTATAAATTGCTATGTACTTAATTTTGGCTTCCAGACTATGTTTATAACGTAAAAAGTGGAAGGTATTATAATCAGTCCGTCCGTCACCCCTTTCACAAAACAAACCGCAAGTCTCACAAACAAGTGGGATACATTTTAAAGCAAAAAATCAGGCTTGGATACATCCCAAATTTCATTTAAAAGAATTAATTAGAAATATATTTAAAATTTAATCTGCATAGAATATTTTTATTGAAAAGTTCACTGTTGCCATTTCGGCAAACCTGCGAGAAACTTTATTTAAAATAAAAAGAAACTTATGAAAAATATTAATTTATGTGTTATAATTCAGTTTAGATTAATGTCATCTCATCATAGTGTTCTTCCGATGGTTCATTATACGTGTAAAAATAAAGACGCATAGGGTATTCAAACTTTGCGTTAAAAAATATGCAAAGTTTTGCATTCATTTTAAAAGCTTCAACCTTTCTAATTGTTTTTTCTTGGAACTGTAAATTAATTTAGTATACGATAAATAAAAATTTAATTTTTCAAAAGAAAGTTAATGGACACGGGAAATTGTGGCGATTAAAAGATATTTAAAAAAATTACCTCATTATTGTCCAAACTTCAAACAAGTTCATCAAATGATAGACTTATTAAATCTGTAAAAGAAGGTTAATGAAAATAGTTCATTTTGGCGATTAAAAGTTTGAATTAGAACTAGCTTAAGGCCCTGTTTTGAGCATTTCTTTCCGAGGTGTAAGATCGTGTGTTTCCTGTTGAGCACAAATGTTTTGTGGAAGCGTTTTGAGTGAAAGATTCTGTAACAAGCTTACTTGTTTTTTACTATTTCCATTGCTGCAATTAAAATGACCACATTGATAATAACGCAAAAATCAATTTTGTTATAGATTACCTAAGAAAGAAGAGCCAAATTATAAATACAAAGAAGAAACAGTCAGAAAGAAAGGAGACAGAAAACAACTCAATGGATTTGATTGTAAAGAATGTGAAAAAGTAAAATTTATATATTTTTTAGATAATTGTGATATTATTACATTGCTAGTTTTGTCTTTTCTGAATATTTAGGGGCGGAATTAAGAATTGTTAAATTAATACTTTTTTTAAAAAATCTAAAATAATTTGAAATTATCTACTTGAATATGCTTAAAAATTTTGGGGTAATTTCTGAAATAATAATAAAACCCCAATTTTATAATACATGATTCTTTTTGAAAATTATATTGTTTTTTTTACAAAATAGCAAGGTAGCAATATCTTTATAATGCTAACTTAATTCTACAAATTAGTGTTTAAAGGAGAGTAACCAGTCTTTTTCAGTCACATAGGCCCAAATCTATATTTTTTATAAACATTGCTTCGCAATTATAAAATTTTTGAGGAGAGACTTTAACTTCAATTGGAATGAAATACATTTGTTCTCTGTTTTGCACAATTTTTGTTCTTTTCTATACCTCTGTAAGGGTCTTAGCTGCACATCAAAGTGTCTTTTTGTTTTGTATAACTTTTTCATTTTATACCAATAAATTATTAATTCATTATTATTAAAAATAACAATGTATGACTGGGAAATGACATGAAGTTTGTTTTATTATTTTAAAATATTTTTTAATCATAATATAATTTTGAATATATATAATCCTTGAAAAGTCCTGAAACAGTCCTTGATTTTCTTTTACCAATAAGTGTGGCAACCCTGCTTATTCAATTTAAGTTCAACTTATTTTCCTGTTACAAATTTCAATTTTTTGAAGCAATATTTATACACATAATGTTGTTTTCAGTAAAATATTGCATTAGCCCTATAGGGTAGAAAGAGACCGATGATCACTTTTAATACCTACTGTTAAAATGATATATTTTGCTTATTGATATCACAATGTAGCTTTAAGATTAAAAAAAAATCTTTCAATACTGCTTTCAATATTAACTTTTTATGTCCTGGTATATATAACCTGCTATTAAAAGAAGCTCCTAAAAGAGGCTAGAAATAGACAGCAAGAAATGTGATTACATTATTATATTACATTCTTAAAAGAAAGATTAATCACAATGAAAATGTTTTATGTTGTTTTATGTATAAAAAAATTATTCTAAGTTTTGTATAATCTGCCGTGGGCAGGTAAACTGCAGTAATAGCAACAATGAGTTATTTAACCATTAGACAATTTTTGATGTGAAATATAAAAAAATCCCGTATGTTTTCTTAATTAGAGTAATTGAGTGCTTGCAAAAATGGCCCAAGTCATTATGGGAGTTACTGCAGTTTACCTGCCCACGGAAGTAATGTGCTGTGCATTGTTTTTCACACAAAACTGAAGTTCGAAAAGTAATTTTCAATCTATCATTTGTGTATAACTTGTTGATGCCTATAATGATAAAGAAAAAATAAAATAAATATGTATGGTTACTGATACCTGAAACAACCAACTATTTAATCCAAACAATGCTTTTAAATTCTTATTATACAAGCTTATGCATAGTTTTATTCGCAATTTATTGAAGTTCCTCAATCCATAATTAAGAATATTTTAAATCTTTGCATACACACAATTTTTATGAATTTTTAATGTCTATCATTTATTTATTTTAATTTTAGTACTATGCAGACCTGGGCCTTTCGGATAAAGAGAAGAAAGAACGCTTGAAACAGTGCTCTCGTCACCGTTCTAAATATGCCCCACCTCCAACGCCAGAGCATTTCTGGGAATTAGAATTCCCTGATACACAAGAATGCAAGGCAAGAGGTAACCTTTTTACTGCCCAATACTATTCATTGAACAGCTACCATTCTAAATCCATTGTATGCAGAACACTTTATTTTGATAACAAAACACTTTATTTTGATAATAAGTTTGCAAGGTTTTTCTAATATTCAATAAGTTATTCAGAGGAATAAATAATAAGTTGTTTGATTGTAGTGTTATATTACATTTAAAATTTAAAATAAAGTGAAAATTTTAAACTGAAAGAATTGTTTTTTTAAAATAAATGTAAAAGTTAGTAAAAAATCTATTAAATTTTTATTGAATGTACACTGCTCAAAAGAATTATGGGAATGCATGGTTTAAACTTTAAACCCTTTCACCCCCAATGATTCATCATCATCAGTTTCCTTTTTTTTTGCACTTATTTATCGTTAGATGTAAGAATCATGTCTATTGAAGAATTAAATAATTGTTTTAATTAAATGACAATAGGAAAAACGTGATAAAATAAAATTCACTCCCAAAACATTGATATGTTCCGTTATTACGAAATAAATTGATCCTAAATTCTTCACACTTGCATTCTTAGATGTTTAAAAATTTATTTAAACTTTTTTTTGAACCAAGTTTTGAAAAAATTATAGTTGTAATTTATTCAAAAGTTATTATTATAATTTTCACCCCTTAAATTTCGTTTAAAAAATTAAGATTTTGTGCCTTTTTAGCTTCCACACTACGTTTATAACTTAAAAAGTGGAAGGTTTTATAATCGTTCTGTCTGTCCGTCACCCACTTTCACAGAACGAACCGCAAGTCTCACAAACAAGTGGGATACGTCATTGTGAAGCAAAAATCAGTTTAGGCTACATTCCAAATTTCATTAAAAAATTTTAATTAGAAGTTTATTTAAAATTTAAATAACTAAAAATTTAATCTACATTGAAATAACATGCGAATTCCATTTTTATTCAATATTTTCACTGTTGCCATGACATCAAACGTACGAGAAACTTCATTTAAAATAAAAATAAAATTCTTGAAAAAAATATTTATTTTTGTCTAATAATTCAATTTGGATTGTTGTAATAGCACAATAAAGTTATTTTGATGGTTTGTTATATTTTTGGGGAGAAATATGCATAAAAAAATTCGAAATTTGCATAAAAATATGCAAATTTTTGCTTTTATTTTTAAAGCAACAATTTTACTAATTTATTTTTCGAAATGTAAACTTGTGACTGCAAAAAGATATTTATTAAAAAAATAAATCACTATTCTTCTAAGTTCAAAAAAATTAGCAAATGATAAAGATTAATTATCAAATCTGCAAAAGAAGATTAAAGAAAATTATTAGTTTTTGCTTATAAATGTTTGAATTAAAACTAGCCAAAGGCCCTGTTTGGCGAATTTCTTTTTGAGGTGTTATTGTGTTTTCCTGTTGAGCGTAAAATGTTGTGTGGAAGCGGTGTAAGTGGCAGATTCTGTTACAAACCAATTTTTTTTTTTTTTTCATTTCATTCTAGATGCATAGTGAATCTATTTCACACATTTTGGGTAGTTAAAGCAAAAATAAAAAGTTGGAACTGAAAGGGGTAATAAAATTACGAAAAGCGCACCCCTAATTGTTTTGAGCAGTGTAAATGTTTGTTTTCTAAATAGTTGGTTAATTTGTAAACTGTATTTAATGTGCATATTATTTTAAATAGGGTATATGAATGAAACTCAAAAAGGGACACTAAAAACCCATAGGCGAAGACCGCTCTGATTTGTAAAATAATATAAATGACATTAGTATTTTATAATACAGCATATTTTGTAAATAATTTGTGTTCAACTTGTTAGATTGTGAATGTATAAATACTAATTTGCATCATAAAATGATTATTTATTAAAATTATTGTTTGATATATTATGTATTTTGTTTTTTTTATATTTGTGTGCACATTTAATTGCATTTTTAAGCTTACAATTGAAATAATCATTAGTTAGTTCTTTGAAACTGTATATGTTTTGCATTTTGACATACTTTAATGGTACAACACACTTCTTTAAAATAAATACCGATATTAAAAACCTTTTAATAAATTATTGTTGACCGAGTATGTAATATAACAGCTACTAGAATATGCTTGCAAATAATTAGGTATAGCTGGAAAATGTCCCTACATGAAAAAATTATGAAAATTGAAGCTAAAATTATTATTTTCTAAGTTTAGTTTGTCTTTTTAAGAGTAGTAAAAAAAAATCAGATTTATCTTGGCAATAAAATTAGGATTAAAAAAAAAGGTTTGGTCCCGGACTTAGAAAATTATGTTATAAATTCTATTTAACAAATGGCTCTTTCAAATTACATGGTTCCGTTTTAAATATTACAAGGTTATTGTCTGTTTTTAATCTTTTCAACAAAAGTAAGTGGCAGTAGGTACCAATAGGAAAATAATTTTCTAAGCCAAATTACCCCTATTGTATTGAATATTTTTACATGATATTAGCTGGTTTACAGGACTCTATAATCCCTCCCACTTTATGAAATTGATTAAAATATTTTTTAAAGGTCACATAAATAATTTTGCCACAAAATATTCGAACCAATTTCAAAAAGGAGGGTTATAAAGAGAGCCCTGTAAGCCAGCTACATTTATATAAAAAAATTATTCAATAAATCTGGGTAAATTGGCTTAGAATATTTTTTCAATTAGACAAATAAAGAGAGAGTTCAGTTTGGAGGCTCTCATCCATTCCCTTTGTAAGTGGGTTCTGTTACTTGTTTGTCTATCATAGAGTGATGTTTATGGCTCCAAGATTTATTAGTTAAGTTAGTTTGATTTATTGTCGCAGTAGGGTTACACAAGGGCTATTGGCGACAGGGGTCTTAATTTGGAACCACTGTCAAGTGGCGAACCAACACCTTATCCAACGCAATCGTTAAGGGCAACATCGTAGGCTATATTGGACATTGAAGCATAGTTAGCATGCACTCCCTCTACACTGGGTATTATTCGTCAAACGTTTTGGGCTGCACAGGCCGCTTTTTGGTTGGCAGTAGTTATTTCGACAATGCTCGGACCCGAACTTGAGACCTATCGCATGCTAGAAGAATGCCTTAACCGACTGTGTTCCACAGTGCAAAAAGACTTAATAATATAAATTTCGTGTATGTTTATCACAAAAATTTCCTTTTATTGCTACATTAATAACTATCCTAAGTTTAGTAGTTAGCAACTGTTAAAATATATTTTTTTTATTTAAACTGTCTACAAGTTTAAAAAAATATTTCTTTAATTCTTTTTAACGCAGTTAAAGTATTTTTTATTTTTTTGTCCGTGTTTAGTTGTAGTTAACTTTATCTAAAATTACCTTTATTTGAATTTAAAAGTTGGAAAGATTCAATCTAATTTTTTCGGTACTGCAATGTATTTGTCTAGGTTAAGCAATTAACAGAGTTTATGAAACCTGATAAACAATTTTAATAAATTGTGAAAAATGCTTAAAATTGATTCTAAATATTTGTACACTGTTATAAATATATACTGTAAAAAAAGTACAAAATTTTGTGTCATTTTGATTATTCTATGCATCGTTATGTAATTGTATGTATTGATGTATAGGAATGCAATTTTAGTTGAATTTATAAACACATCTTAAAAATAGATATTACAAGTTTCTTATAGGATCTTCTTAAGACAATTTTGTGATTACACACGTCATTGGTAGGATGACTATATACCTAGGAATTCATTACAGTGGCTGTTAGTTTATATTTTCCCCAATTACGTGACTTATTTTTATTCAAACATTGAGTGCTACCTTACATAAATTTTTGTATCATATTTTTACTTACAACTTGAATTCGTAACTTAATAGCTTTTTAGTTGTTGAAAATGCATAAATATGCACACAAAATTTAAAAATACCATAATTGTAACAAGAATTTAATATACATTTCTAATTACTATACAGTTGCAATACTTTAATTATAGCCGAAGGAACCAAAAAAAATTAATGTAAACAAAATGTTTTAATTAAACAGAGGATGCTATTGTGTCAATTCGGTTACAAAACTATAATTCTTGTCTAGCCACTCATATTGGGATACTAACAAGAGATGGAGGGCTGGGGTTTTAACTTAAATAGTCAGAACGTATTAAAAAAAATCCTTCTGAAATTAAAAAAAATTGTTAATTAGAAAGGAGGCAAAAAAAAAACATTTTTACAATAGAGATGAGTGGAATGCTTTACCAGATTATGTTGTGTATTCGAAGAGATGAGAAGAATCTCAATAGTTATTGGAAACAAGTAAGGAATTATAAATATTTTGGACCAACCTTACTGGGTCTCTAGTCTGTTGTTATTGGTCGACAATTTTTGAATTTTTATAAACTGATAATTCAGTTGACTAAGTGGCATGACAGCCCATATAAGGCCCCCAAAGACAACTGTGCCTACTTACGAGATTCAGGCAAGTAACTTATAATTTATTATAATAATTTTGAAGTGCTGATTCCAAATCTGCTGAAAATTTTTTACAAAAACTTATGTACTAACAGAATTTTTTTTGTTTGCTAAAAATCTTAATTATTTAATGGCTTGTACCACAAGTAGAAAAAGTGAGGCTCCAACTTAGTTTTATGTTTAGTTATTTTCGTAGTAAAGGCTTTTACACGAATGAATTTACAGAATTGTAAAAGTAATTTAAAATGTACTTTATGAAAATTAGGTGAATTGTAATATCCAATTATTTAATTGTCATGTTACAGACTTAATTAGAAAATGCATTAAATAGCATATTGAAGACATATTTTTAAAAAAACCTTGTGTCTTTTCTTTACTGTAAAATACCTCACATAATTTGTTTCACAAAACATTTATTTAATGTATAAATAACGTGAAATTATTACAGTATTTTATATTTATAATTATTCTCTGTGATGTTTTTTAATGAATTTGTTCAAATGATCATAAATTCATGTATATTTATTAATTCATTTAAAATAAAATTGTCATTACTAAATAAAATTACATAACTAATTTCAGTAACAAAGATTAGGGGTAAGTGGTGTACCTTGGACGTATGTGTACCTCGAACCTATGCTGATTCTAGCTCTATTAGCATAGATATTGAAACAACACCACATGCAGTTAAAGTATTTGCTACCAGGGATCTCAGTGAAGTTCTATCTGTTTGTTTAAAAGGTCAATTTATTAAAGAGGTTTCGAAAAACTAAATTCACAGTTCAAAAGTAAATTTTTGTCAGATTATTTAGTGTAATTTTTTACTCAAACATGTAGTGTTTATTCAGAAACGATGGTTATGCAATATAGAGCAAAGTTTTAGCTATGAAACAGTGTGCTTGAAATTAAGTTAAGTCTAACCTTAACTTGGTGATTAACTATTTTGTTTTTAATATCCAAGTGGTGTACCTCGAACCTAATACAAGTGGTGTACCTTTGTACACTACTATAGGTCTTATGTGCTTCAGATTGTTGAAAACCCTTTTTAAAATTCAAGTAAATTCTTCCCTTTGAAAAATTAAGTATTTTAAGCTATTAATATGCAACCCTGATTTGTAAAATCTAGAAAAATTGAAATTTGTAAGAAATTTTGATATGTGATAAAGATTTTTTTTTTTGTAGTTAATTATTTCGATTTATGGACGCCCATAAAATTTTAACCATATTGATATAATATAGAAAATAATTATTGCATGCTCATCTAAAAAGATACTTTTTATAATAAATATCTAAGCAGAACATTTTTTTTATGTTTAGGCCTAGTTGAATAAACATAGGGGGAAATATTTGAGTTGTTTTTTTCAAATTTAAGACAGAAAGATAGCCAAATGTTTTTCTATGGCATGAAATAACAGTTTAATTTTATGCTGCATTTTAACGAATACACCCGAGAAAGATTGCATTGCAGCTGAAAAAGCCAAAAGGGCACTAAAAAAACTAAGGCAATAAAACCCCTTACTAAGCCAATTGACCAAACATAACCAATTACTACAATCTTGGCTAGAAATAAGAGTAGGTTGTAAAATGTATTTTTTAATTTTATGTGGCTAATAAATATTGGTTTTCGGACTGTAAATCGAGTCTCTCTACCTGTTAATAATTGGTCCAAGGTACACTACCGGTTGGACCAAGGTACACCGCCGGTGGTGTACCTTGGTCCTAATTACAATTTTCTGTATTTTTTTAATAGTTGAAATCGTTTAAATAACATGTTAAAATAAATATATGTTGTATATAACAACATAAAGTATTCAGTAAAAATATTTTTATTCACTTTTTGCAAGTAATTAAGAAAATAAAAATTGAAAAGTCAAAATAGATCCAAGGTAACCCACCTTCCCCTATACATTTCAAAATTATTTCTACAAATAAAGGAAACATCACAGTCATTTTTGTTTGATACAAAGCTTTCATAAACACTTTAAGGATAATTGTTTTAAACAATAGCAATTTTACAATAGCAAAGTAAAAAGGAATAAAATAATCGAAAAATCAATATGTGGTATGAATTGCAATCATTACATGCACTCTAGGTTAGGTTAGATTTGAAATATCGTCGCACTAGAGCTACACAAGGGCTATTAGATACATTCTAGATAATTGCATGCAAAATATAATTATAACACATTATAACAACTTGTTTATCAGTTATTTCCAAATAATTTATATCCATGTCAAATTATACATTTAATGCTATTCAGAGATCAGACATAACATCTTTCTTTATAGGCTTATCAAACACTATTTCATCATCTGGATAGAAAACTTGCACATTTAGCTTCTCGAGTTGTGCATCTCCCATATTTTTTAGCCCATCACATAAAATTAAATCCTTACTTACATAAAAATCTGTGTTAAAATTATGATTTAAACCATTTTTTTCTGATAACCCATTTTGCAAATGATTTACATTTTCTACATTGCCAAAAGAATTAGCGGCCCTTTCTTTCTTTTTGTGTGGCATGCCATAAATATGCTGTCTATAGGGCTCCGGGCCAGTAAGATTTATCTTGCAAATTTCACAATAATATTCAGAATTAACACCTGCTGGTGCACCATTAATTTTATCAGATTGGGTGAAGTCTGGGCCTGGTGATTTATTGTTTTCGAACTGCCTTAAAAACTCTACATTTTGCACTTTCTTTTGGTGCCTAAGGCTATTCATGTGATCATTATAGGGAATAGGGCCTGACAAAGGGATATTACAAATATCGCATTTAAAAACGTTGACTGAATTATGTTGAATTCCTATCTTTTTTTGGTGCTCAATGCTCTCAACATGCAATTGATAGGGCTCGGGTCCAGTGAATTTCATATTGCAAAAAGTGCATTCAGCAAATGGTTGATTATCTTCAGAATCAATACAGGACCTTTTCTCATTAGGGCACAATATATCATTACTAGCAGCTTCTACGTTTTGAATGAATGGCATTTCGTCACTGTCAACAGTGATTTCTATCTTTTTTTGGTGCTCAATGCTCTCAACATGCAATAGATAGGACTCAAGTCCAGTAAATTTCATATTGCAAAAAAGGCAATCAGCAAATGGGTGATTTCCTTCAGAATCAATACTTGACCCTTTTTCGTTGGGGCACAATATAGTAGTATCATTACCAGCAGCTTGATCTTGGTTTTGAATGAATGGCATTATTTTATCGCTGTCAACAGTATCAAAGCTTAACTTAGTAGCCATTAGTTCTTTTTGCATCTTCTTCTTTTTGTGGCCTTCACTTACAAGGTGTTGCTGATATGGAATGGGACCTGAAAATAGCAACTGACAGGTTTCACATTTAGTATACGAAGAAGTTGAGCCGTTTGGAATGTTATTCTTGGCTGATCCAGTTTCTGTCTGGGTACTCATAGCACTTAGTTCAAAGAGTTTCAATTTTTTCTTATGGGCTTTGCCAGCTAAGTGCTGCTCTTGTTGTTCAGGACCACTAAATTGCATCTTGCAGGTAACACAGTGACCATATGAACCAAGAAAAACATTGTAACCTTCATAAGGAAGACTAGTTCCAGGATTGCTAACAGTGTTCATTTCTTCAATATCTGTTTTTTCTGGAGTGGCCTCCGATTGATTTTGTGTAGCGATATTCCCTGAACTCGTCGTTCTAACCATATCTGCATGTTGTAAGCTATTAACATGAGCTTGGAAACTTTCAAAACTTCTTAATTGGACATTACATAAATTGCAAGGAAACATTTGTAGGTTGTTATCCGCCAAAGTACTTTCCATAGTTAAATTAGTTGAACCAGCCTGGTGAAGTGCGACCTTCTTTATGTGCTTTGCACTATTTTTGTGCTGCAGAAAGGATTCTAGACCTGTGCACCTAATGCCGCAAATAGTGCAGTTGAAGTCGGAATTCATTTTCAAATAAGAACCTGTAATGAAGCAAAGTGGAAAGTGAGTTAAACAATTTAATTAAATTAAATCATTTTAAAACGCATGAAAGGATTTAAATAGTACAGTAATATACTAATAGTTTTAAAAAGCATGGAAAAAACAAATGTTTTAATTGCCTATACAGTAGAACAAAGGGCTTGAAAAACCGCCCGACCTTGGGAGTTAAAAATTCTCCAAGGACAACTAATTACTTGATCTCTAGTCCTCGATACCCGTGAACAGTAATTTTCCCATTAGTGTTTTTGATACATTTTAAATTTTTGTTATCTTACATAAGTCTAGATCTCATTTCTAAAATAACCTTATAATCTAGAAATACTGTTGATTTCTTCATCAGACCAAATGCTCATGCTCACTTAATCGACAAACAAAAAAAGTTGCTCAGTGCAACGAAGGTAACAACGAAGGAATTAACAATTACATACAAAACACATTATGTATTGGTCTTAAACAAGGATCATTAAACACAATTATGGACATCTACCTAACTGAAAAAACCCCTTCACATTTCTGTGCAGAAACCTCTGTAAATCATTCCCTTGATTGTGGAACTGGCAAACGCCATATTTAATTGATTAAAGAAAACATAGTAACCTCGGATAAATTGACATTCCAGCTAACTTGAACTTTGACATTTTAATTCTAATATTCATAAAATAAATATGAGGTTGCTATCATAGTAACCTAGCATTTCTTTCATTAATGTATAATGTAATGTAATCCTAGTAACCAATAATACATTGTGCATTTTATATACTACATGTTTAATAAATGAGACACAATTTTATTTTTATTTATTTCGAAGCTATTTGTAAATAAATAAATTGCCGGGTGAGTTTCAAAGGAGGACAGGTACATTGTTGAACAAGCCGTCTTAGGGGATGGGTAAAATTTCGTAATTTTTTCAAGCTCTGGTCGAACCAGTCGATTATCCGATCTAAGTGGAACCGAAGGTAAGTCGAATAATCGAAAATTCTGGATAATAGAGAATTTTCATCAAATAGTAAAACTTATAAAACACAGGAGAGCTGAAAGCAGTGTTTTTTTTTTGCGGCTATAAACATTGAATTTTAGTGTTATCTCTAAAACTGAGAATTTGTAGCAAAGGGCTAAAACATTTTTAATTAGTATGAAGGACTGGATAGCAAAGGTTTTTTTTAGGACATTAAAGTCTTCCATGCAAGTTTTGCAATAATTTGTCCAATAAATAACAGCTGAGGAACTTTTCTCTGAATATCTTCAATTAAAAAAAGACTTTCTTGTCCCCTAACAGCAACAATTGGTTACTCGGCAAGAAAACCTGGCACACTTCTCTCACTTTATTGCGACAGGTCTTACCTTACCTGCTCTTTGCAACTTGAAAATGGTCACCTTTAAGATTTAAAATTTTATGGTGGGGAACAGCTAGGATATGATTGCCTGTCTCGACTTTGTGTTACATTTCCAAGCAACGAATGCCCAAATGTAGTAAATATTCCACCTCATATTTCATACAGCTTGATAAGTACCAGCAACCATACGTTGGCTACATTTTGAAAAAGAAAAACGAGTTTTTTAAAAAGAGTTTTTGGTTAAAACTCGCCAAAAGTAGCCAATGAACATATCGGTCATTATATCAAGTTGTATCGTATTTTTACTTGGTCCGAGACGAGACCAGGCAGGATATAAGAAGAAATAAGCGGTTAAAACAGTACAAAAATTAAATACAGGTACACATCCAAAGATAGAACTTCAGATAAAGCAGTTCAGAGGAATTGTGATTAATTGAAATTCAAGAAAGTAAAAAATAATCATACGCTTTAAAATAGATTTGATTTTTCTTTACAAAATATAACTTTATATCAATTCTAAGTAAATTGAAAAGTACCTTCTCAAATGATCCTATTATAAATGAACGGACGTAAAAATCTAACATCTAATTAACTTGTAAACAAACCTTGAATTTTGAGACGAAACGAATTGTAAAATTTGCAAGAGTAAGAGTACGTGGGGAATCATCAACTCTGAACTTGAACCAGACTCTGAATCTAAACCGAAACTTTTTACAAGTATACAGAAGTAGTAGTAGTAGTAGTACTGGACACTCTCTAGATTTAGAGGAATAGCTTACGATTTTCGCACAGTATCGTCATCGCATTACATATCAATATTACTAGAACTGTAAAAAAAAATAACCTTTTTGAAAGAAAAGTTGCAGGATTTAGAGCTAATTTACTTATTTTCTCTTCAAATTTCGTAGCCAAAAGGTTTCAGGACATTATAAGCCATTCCGTTCCGGATATATGATTTCTCAATAGAGGACAGATCAGAGAAGAAAGGGAAATTCCCCTTTTAAACGGGAAATTCCCGAATATAATTTGAACTCTTTGACGTCTTTCTTTAGTAGAAAAATATTGTTGGTAGGCTTTTACATATTTTAGGCTCGTTTACATGAGCTATCGAATCCATGGATTGACCAACAAACCCAGCAATTTTTTCCCCGTTTAGGATTTTCTTTTAGACAGAACAAGAATTGCAGGGTTCATTAGGGGGTTTCGCAAACTCTCCAATGGAGGAGGCTTTGATGTTTCATACCATGGATTCGGCCACAGATTATCATTTGGGTATCATTTGGGTTTGGCCATCGAATCCGTGGATGGAAGAGCAACTTCAGCAATTTTTCCCTCTTGGGGATTTTCTCACAGACATAATCGGAATTGCAGGGTTCATTGGAGGGTTTAATGAAGGAGGGTTTGATGTTTCATTCCATGGATTCCTGCTCGATAACATTTTTGCCTACTGGGTATTTTGTCATTCCATGGACTCGATGGCTCATGTAAACGCGCCTTTTGATTTGGTTAGGTTTAAATTATCGTCGCACAAGAGCTACACGAGGGCTATTGGCGACGGGCGTCGTACGTGTTTTAGAACCACAATCAAGTGACGAGTCAACACCTGAATAGGCACGCAACGCAACCGTTAAGGGCGACATCGTACGCAGCGTTAGGACTTTGAAGGATATTTAACGTGCACTCCCTTACAAGGGGTATTATTTGTCGGACATTTTTTGCTGCACGGGCCGTTTATAGGTCGGCAGTTATTTTGGCGATGCCCGGACCCGAACCTGGGACCTTCCGCATGCTAGGCGAGTGCCTAACCGACTGGGCTCCCCAGCCCTCCGCGCCTTTTGAGTGTTAACGTTTTTGTGATATATATGTTCTTTTTTCGTGTGGTATGGTATAAGCACTCGCCTAGAATGGGAAACGTCCCAGTTAGAGGATCCGCGCATCGCCAAAATGCCGACCTATATAAGCGGCCAGTGCAGCCTAAAATATCCGAAGAATGCGACGCCCGTCGGCAATAACCCATGTGTAGCTCTAGTGCGACGATAATTCAAACCTAACCTAACCTTCATGTTTTGGCCAAATTACGCTTCATAATTCAGAAACCTGGTCAAGTGACGAGGTCGACACCTGAGCCAGCGGGTACCCAACGGAACTTCTAGCGACATCGTTCACTACAACGCCGTCGGAACTTCTGACTCCATACAGATTTAACGATCACGTATCGCAGTGTTCTTGGGCACCCTGGTTCTTTTTATTTTATCTCGTAGGTAGGTTTGAATTATCGTCGCACTAGAGCTACACAGATTCTATTGGCGACGGGCGTCATTCGTAATTATTCTATCTCGTAAATTTTCATCTGGTATAAGTGCCACAAGGGTTAGAAAATTGTGAAAATTGAAAAATTCCTATTTTTGCCCGCACTTTAAAATAATGGGTAGCATGTCATTTCGGAGCAATAGCTGTCCAAGTTACGTAATAGCTGTTTTCAGAAACATTTCAAATTTACAAAAGTGCACATTTTAGGATTTTAGAAATGGCTATATAGTTTATAGAGATCAAGCTGTTTATTGATGGTGACATTTGTAAGCTGGCCTCTCCGTGGCCGAGTGGTTTAAGGCGCGAGCCTCAGGATCCAACCTTCTCTGGTTCGAATCCCACTTACTACCAGTCATCCTATAAATCGGATATCTGTACTGGAAATAGTAGAAAAAATCCGACTCGTGACGGATGGGCCCGAGTACACTGGGACAGACGTGCTCGTTAAATCTGTGGAGTCCAAAGTCCCGACGGCGTCAGCGTACGATGTCGCTCGAAGTTTCCGTTGGGTGCCCGCTCAGGTTGTCATGATGACGTCATGTGTTGTTAAATATATGTGATTACTCATGAGTCCTGATCTACAACTAAACTTGGACGCTTTGTAAAAGAATCATTCCGTCCAGCATGTGATCGTTAATAAAGGTACTATTAAAAGAAACTAATAATTTCTTAAGATGCTAGCAAAATCTGACATGGTGTCAGAAGATAGTAGCAAATTCACGCTCTAATCGCAATCAGTGAACTACGACTTCAAAATGGATTTTAAACCACCAGGAGAGCTGAGCTTCGGATCGAATCTTGCCGATAGTTGGAGTAAGTGGCGGCAAAAGCTAACTAATTATTTACTTGCATCTGAAAAAGACCAGAAATCGGATGCTGTTAAGATTGCAATTCTTCTAAATGTTATCGGAGATGAAGGCGTCAACGTTTACAACACCTTTAAGTTTGAGGAAGAGGCCGCCGAACCACCAGTGGAACGAACATTCGCTCGCGTGATCAAGTTATTCGACGATTACTGTTCCCCCCAGAAGAATGAAGTGTTTGAGAGGTTCAAATTCTTTAGCTGCAACCAAAAAGAAGGACAACCAGTGGATGACTACGTTACAGAACTCAAGACTTTGGCTGCAACATGTGGCTTCACAGGTCAAGAAGAGAGCCTCATCCGGGACAGGATTGTCTTGGGTATCCGGGATATCGGTCTCCAGGAAAGACTACTGCGCGAGTCTGACCTGACTCTGAAAAAAGCTGTGGACAGTGTCCGAGCCTGCGAAGTGAGTAGGCTACAGATCAGGAAAATAACAAACCCACCAAGTGCAGACGTCGATGCACTACGGCCAAATCCTCGAAACCGGCAGCAAGAGAAGGAACACTTCCCCACCAATAGTGAATGCCAGTATTGTGGCCATGTGCATAATAAGGGACAATGCCCTGCGTATAATAAAATCTGCAATAAGTGCCAAAAGAGAAATCATTTCTCTAGAATGTGTAAGTCGCAATTCAATTTTCGGCCACAAGGTCGATCATCCAGCAACAATACTGGATACCAAAGGGTAAATGCTGTAAGTTGCAATGAAGAATGTGATTCTTTATATATTGACACAATTGTAAATATAAATAACCTGAATACCAATGTAAACACCAGTGAATGGCACAAAACAATATCTGTTGAGGGCAACTTAGTTAAATTTAAGCTTGATACTGGTGCGCAGATAAACATTTTGCCACTTAAAGTTTTTGATTCTTTAAATTTAAAAATGAATATGATGTTAGTCCCAACTGATGTTGTTTTGATGTCTTACAGTAATCATAAATTAATGCCACAAGGATCTGTTGAGTTATGCTGTTCTACTGAAAATTGTTCTAATGTGTGGCTTACATTTATTGTAGTTGATATTAACAATAAGCCACTTCTAGGTTTACAGGCTTGTACAAAGTTAAATTTGATACATTTAGTTGATGTTGTAACATGCATGAATAAATCTGATGTTATTAGTGCCTACCCAAATGTATTTGAAGGCTTGGGAAAATTTCCAGGTACCGAGTACCACATGGAACTTAAGCCTAATGCTTGTCCAGTAATTCACCCACCTCGAAGGGTACCACAAGCCCTACAACAACGCCTAAAAGAAACACTTGATAGGTTAGAATCTAGTGAAATTATTTCTAAAGTAAATAAACCATCTGACTGGGTACAAAGTCTTGTAATTGTTGAGAAACCTAATGGTAGTTTAAGATTATGTTTAGATCCGAGGGATGTCAATAAAGTTCTTAAGAGGGAACACCACTTAATTCCATCTGCTGAAGATATTATTAGTCGTATGGAAGGTAAAAAGTTGTTTACAGTGTTGGACCTTAAAGATGGGTTTTGGCAAGTGCCATTAGATTCGGAAAGTTCTCAAATTTGTACTTTTAACACACCATTTGGCCGATATAAATTTAACAGAATGCCTTTTGGTATTGCCTCTGCACCCGAAGTCTTTCAAAAGAGGAATGAGAGGTTATTTGGGGATATCGAAGGAGTTCATGTGTACTTTGATGATCTCATCATAACAGGGGAAGATGAGGCAAGTCATAATACTGCTTTAACCGAGGTCCTTAAAAGAGCCGAAGCACATAATGTTAAGTTTAATGCTGATAAACTGCAGTTTAAAATGTCTGAGGTAAAGTACATGGGACAAATAATATCAGATAAAGGTATCAAAGCAGACCCGTCCCACATTAAAGGTATAGTTGACATGCCTGTTCCAAGCTCGAAGGGAGAAGTCAGGAGACTACTGGGAATGATAAATTTTCTATCTAAATTTATTCCAAATGTATCACAAATTACTTCACCGCTAAGAAACTTAATTAAAAATAATGTAGATTTTAAATGGGAATTTGAGCATACAGATGCATTTAATAAAATTAAGCAGTTGCTAAGTAATGCCCCAGTTTTAAAAGTTTTTAGTGGATCTGATCAAATCATAATCCAATGTGATAGTTCTAAAGATGGTCTAGGGACATGTCTGATTCAAAATGGGCAACCAGTTTCTTTCATATCTAGGAGTCTAACTGAATGTGAGAAAAACTATGCCCAGATAGAAAAGGAACTCTTGGCCATAGTGTTTTCTTTTGAAAAATACCACAATCTGGTATATGGTAGGCATGTAATAATTCACAGTGACCATAAACCCTTAACATCTATTGTAAATAAACCTATGTCAAAAATATCTTGTAGATTACAACGAATGCTATTAAAACTCCTTAAGTATGACTATGAAGTGCAATATGTACCAGGTAAGGACATGTATTTAGCTGATACATTATCTCGTGCGTATGATAGTAATGTAAAAGTAAATGATGATCCTGAAATGTGTAATATTGTGCACAGTTTAACTAAATACCTGCCTATAAGTAAAGTAAGACTGGAACAGTTTAAAAGTGAAACAAGTCAAGATGCTGACTTAATGTGTGTAATTTCATATGTTAATGAGGGTTGGCCAAAATCAACTAAGAATATGTCTGATGAGTTAAAGTTGCTCTATAAAAGTAGAAATGATTTCCACACTAATGAGGGTTTATTATTTCTTAACGACAAAATCGTTGTTCCTAAAACTCTAAGAAACCAAATGTTGCAATTAATTCATGAGGGACATTTTGGCATTGAAAAATGTAAACAGCGAGCCAGACAGCTAATGTATTGGCCTAAAATGAATTCAGAAATTGAATCGGTAGTTTCCAATTGCGAAGTATGTGAGAAATTTAGACGAGCCAACACGAAAGAGCCACTTCAACCTCATTCTGTTCCAGATAGACCATTTGAAAAGATAGGGGTGGACATAATGGAATTTGGAAACTTAAACTATCTGGTAGTCATGGACTATTTTTCTAAATGGCTAGAGGTTTCGAAACTCAGAGATAAGTCTGCTAAAGAGGTAACTGAAAATTTAAAAGAAATGTTTGCCAGGTTTGGTGTTCCAAATTTCATTGTTTCCGATAATGTACCCTTTAACAGTTATCCTTATAAAGAATTTGCTAGTGAATGGGACTTTGAATACATCTTTACCAGCCCGCATTTTTCCCAGAGTAATGGTCAAGCTGAAAAGGGGGTAGGGATATGTAAAGCAATTTTCAGAAAAGCAAGGGAAGATAGTAAATCTTACTTTGTGGGTTTGATGGAATATCGCAATACACCCATTTCTGGACTTCACCTCTCTCCTGCACAAATTATGTTTGGCAGAAGATTGCGAACAAAATTGCCAGTCACTAGTAAAATGTTAAATGCTGAAATTTTTAATGATGTAAAAGGAATGCTGATAAAGCGACAGGAAAAACAAAAAGAGTATTATGACCGAACAGCTAAACCACTGTGTAAACTAAGTCCAGGTGATACAGTTCGTGTAAGAAATTTTAAAACCAAAACATGGGACACAGCTAAAATAATATGCCAGGGTATTAATGATAGGTCTTACAAAATAAAAACTCAATCTGGTAAAATACTCATTCGAAATAGAAAACATTTGTTAAAATCAAATAGTGAATATTGTGCATTTTCTGATTATGATGTTAATTTATTGCCTGATACAAATGTAAATGAAACCAATAATCCTGTAACTGTTGTTAATGACCAGCAAAGACAAATTGTAAATAATCCAACAAATGTCAATTGTAATCAACCTAGAAACTTCAATGTAACAAGAAGTGGACGTAGAAGTCGAAGACCTGCATATCTTTCTGATTATGTAAATTAATGTATATATAGTGTATTTGTGTATAAATTTAAATTGCTTTTAAATCTCAAGGGGGATGTCATGATGACGTCATGTGTTGTTAAATATATGTGATTACTCATGAGTCCTGATCTACAACTAAACTTGGACGCTTTGTAAAAGAATCATTCCGTCCAGCATGTGATCGTTAATAAAGGTACTATTAAAAGAAACTAATAATTTCTTAAGATGCTAGCAAAATCTGACACAGGTGTCGATCTCGCCACTTGACCAGGGTTCTAAATTACGAGACGTTATTGGCTGTGTTAAAGCTCCTGACGGAGGCTAGAAATAGGCAGCCGGAAACGATTACATTACCTTACCATTTGTAAGCTGTGAAAAATTAACGTAGAATTCATGTAAAGTAGAACTGGTACAGCTGTGGAAATAAAAAAGTACCCACTAGTGGTTATTTTGGCCGTTAGTCATCCTTTAGAATCGGACCTTTTTGACATTGTGAACAATTAACATTCTTAGTTAATTGCATGACACAAAATTTGCATAAGGGGCCATCTTCATATTAAAAATGTTACTACTTTAAAATTTCCAATAGCAACACCCCTTTTTGAATCCATATTTCAAATCTCTGACCTATGTTATTACGAAATGCCAAATTTTGTTAGTTTTTAAGCATTATTAGAGGAGTTAGAGACGTGCAAAGTTTAGGTCCCCTAATGTTAAATGAGTTGCACATAAAAAACTATCCCGATCTATAAATAATAAGATAATGAAACGAATTTTTTACTGAAAAGAAATTATAATAACCCAAACAAAATGCTTTCAATATTGGGGTATTTAAAAAAAAAATTTATATTTTTAAATAATTATTACATTAATTTTTAATAAATATATGAATGGAAACCCCTTAATATTTTTAAAGAAATAAATTTGAGGCAAGAAGTTTAAGCGAAATCCCAATTTTTTGAAAATTTTATTCATAATTTGCTGAGTAAATCACAAAATACTTTTTAATTACCCTTTAGGGGACTGTGTATAAGATCACGTGTGTAATAGATAAATAAAGACGGCTTTGCATGCATGCTTGCTTGTCATTTTAGAGAGGTCCCCAAAAGGACCACAAGTGATTCGATTGAATAACTCGTCAAATATTCATCCAAATGTAACAAAAACTTAGATTTAAGGGTTTTCAAGAGTGCTTAACATTTCTAAGTTATTAAAATTGGGTGTTGGTATTGGAAATTTCAAAGATCGTAATATTTTTAATATGAAGACGTCCCCTTATGCAAATTTTGCATCGTGCAATTAACTCAGAATGTTAATTGTACACAATCTCAAAAAGGTCCGATTGTATAGGGTGACTAACGGATGAAATAACCTCAAGTGGGTACTTTTTTATTTCCACAGCTGTACAGCTGTAGAAATAAAAAAGAACCCACTAGTGATTATTTTGGCCGTTAGTCATCCTATAGAATCGGACCTTTTTGACATTGTGAACAATTAACATTCTGAGTTAATTGCATGGCACAAAATTTGCATAAGGGGCCATCTTCATATTAAAAATGTTACTAACTTTCAAATTTCCAATAGCAACACCCCTTTTTGGATCCATATTTCAAATCTCTGACCTATGTTAATACGAAATGCCAAATTTTGTTAGTTTTTAAGCATTATTAGAGGAGTTAGAGACGTGCAAAGTTTAGGTCCCATAATGTTAAATGAGTTGCACATAAAAAACTATCGCGATCTATAAATAATTAAGATAATGAAACGAATTTTTTACTGAAAAGAAATTATAATAACCCAAACAAAATGCATTCAATGTTGGAGTATTTAAAACAATTTTTATATTTTTAAATAATTATTTTATATTAATTTTTTTAAAAACTATGAATAGAAACCCCTTAATATTTTTAAAGAAATAAATTTAAGACAAGAAGTTTAAGCGAAATTTCAATGTTTAAAATTTTTTATTCATAATTTGCTGAGTAAATCACAAAATACTTTTTAATTACCCTTTAGGGGACTGTGTATAAGATTACGTGTGTAATTGATAAATAAAGACGGCTTTGCATGCATGCTTGCTTGTCATTTTAGAGTTGGTCCCCAAAAGGTCCACAAGTGATTCGATTGAATAACTCGTCAAATATTCATCCAAATGTAACAAAAACTTGGATTTAAGGGTTTTCAAGAGTGCTTAACATTTCTAAGTTTTTGAAATTGGGTGTTGCTATTGGAAATTTCAAAGATCGTAATATTTTTAATATGAAGACGGTCCCTTATGCAAATTTTGTATCGTGCAATTAACTCAGAATGTTAATTGTACACAATCTCAAAAATGTCCGATTCTATTGGGTGACTTACGGAAGAAATAACCTCAAGTGGGTACTTTTTTACTTCCACAGCTGTACCATGCCTTGGAGTTTCTTCCTCAGGGCTGCATCGAGTCATCGACGGCCTGTAGCAACTAACTACATAGCATTACGCTAGAGTTTTGTTTATTTTATGCTTTTCGGCCTGGTATTTATTCTTTTTAAAGATTCTTAGCTTAAATTTGTATTGAAGAAAGGTACACATGAATAAAGTTCTACAGTTAAATACCGTGGATCGATATAATATGATATAGATGATCTATATACCTATCGTAAAAGTGTAATTTTTATTATGCATTGTTCGGCTTCATTTGCTTGATTACGTAAAGCGAATTGCCAAATTAAAACGATATATAGTCTATATTGGAGTTGGTATCCTTTTTTGCCTTCAATATTATTAAAATTAATTGTATGTGCGAACCTATGGGACCTGTTAGGATAAATTTCAATTAAAACAAGCATATAATAAACAAATAAGGGGGGAATTAAGTCTAGCAACCGTTTTCTTATACCTTCTTTAATCAACGTACTTCCATCACTTTTGATCAAGTACTTAGTATTTTTAATTTTATGGAATAAAATATGTGCGTGTCTCCTGTAACTCATTGCTTGTCAACCTGTGTTTCAAAGGCTGCCATGGACCAGAGCTCCATCCATGTACATTTTCCTACAGCAGTAATAAAATACAAAACTTTACCTTTATACATTAATTATAAAAGTCACTAACGATACTGATGAGCGTATGTGTTTGAATTGAAAAACAAATATGTTTTTAACTGTACATACTTTCAGTACTTTTTTCATATGTTAGATAATTGTAGGTAAAAATGACTATACTCTTTATTTGATTAAAAAAAATTAAAAGAAATTAATGGCATTTTATATACCATAATGAAAAGAGACTATATATCAGTGTGTGACAGTAATGAAACAAAAATGTGGGAAATTTTTGATACATTTAAAAAAAAGATTATTTAAATTGAAAATTAATAAGTTTTAAAATGAAGACCACAAACTTTCAACAACTTAAGGATTTTTATCGTTGTTCTTGGAATTCCATAATCAACAGGTATTGAACAAATGGAATTAAATTCAACTTATGAAAATGAGAAATTTCAAATCTAATCAGTATAATACGTTATAGCACAAAAGACAAAATAATAAGTGCAAAATAAATTGAAAACTTAATATGTCTTAATAAACTATAATTGCAGATAATTATTCTAAAAATATTTATTTCGTTGAACCTTAAATATCGATTTAAAATTGTAAATCGATTGAAAAATACATCAAATATTGTATTGAAATCGCTACTGGGGGTGGGGGTAAAAGTTTGTGTTTTCAATGGATATAATTGTACTCATACCCGTTTTATTTCACGTGGAATTAAATATTTTCGGACATTTTTCATTTTAATAGGTCCCGTTTTTTAGCCTGCTTCCCTTTTTTCAATTCGAAAGATTTTAAAGAAAAAAAACACAATGGAAAAGTAGGTTGATAAAATATAATTGTAATTGTACAGTCAGGCCCAGTGGCTTAGTGGTAGTGATTCGCATTGCCCCGCCACAGGTCCGGGGATCGAACCCCGGATTGGGCGAGGTTGACCCAACCTTTCATCCCTTGTGTCGGTCGATAAAATGGGTAACAAGCATGCTTGGGAATTAAACAACTGGGGGCTCCGCGTGAGGCTGACCACCTTACTGGGACATATGCCTAGCACTTCTAGGTCTATGCCTAGAGCCCTAGGTCACGAAAGCTGAAATGGGCACGGCAGGCCTTGGTCCAGTAATGGGCTGTTGCGCTGGGGAGTAGGGAGTAATTGTACTGTAAATGTAATTGCAATGACGAGAAATGTAATTGCAAGAAGAGAAATGTAATTACAATGAAAAGAAATGTAATTGTAATGAATAATAAGTTATTTAAGCAACATAACTCAATAACACTTTATTAAGCAAGTGGTTTTTATTTCACGAGGGAGTGAAATAATGACAAGAGCTTAGTTAAGTATTATTTGGCCCTTGCTTACAATATTTCTTATAATTTCGTGCAAAAGCGTGAATTTGTGTTCTCACTTTTGTCTTATTTGATTTCCTTTAATAATTTTTGTAGAACTAGTAGTTTCCATGGAGATATTAGAAAATGCAAAAAAAAAAAAAAAAAAAAAATGCAATAGAAGTGAGTTCTGAGTTTCATGACCATTTAGTTTTCATGGAGATATTAATGACATCATTTTTTTTACCCATCAGATGCTCTTATTTACTTTACCGCACTAGTGCCGAAAATCCCATTTTCGCCACTGCCTGTGAAGTAATCAAGTAAAGTGTAATTTTCGAAACGATTTATGAATGAATATGATGCAAAAAGTGAACTTTTTTGCACGTTGTTATAAAAATGTAATTGTAATGAAGATAAATGTAATTGTAATGAAGGATAAAAATGTAATTGGTACCAGACTGTAATAATACTGGAGATGAACGTATGTCTATGTCTGTCCATCCGTACTTCATTTCATAATTTAGTTTTATCCTTCTTTCGAAAAAAAATTATATACTATTTTCGCACAAGGGTATGAAAATCAAGACCATTATTTTTTAACGTTTTGTCCGTCTGTTTAATTTTTAAATCACTGTTGAAACATCAACAATAACATTTATATGATATTATGATCATATCAGAAAAGTGCCTAATAGTCAGGAATAGTATAACAAAACAAAACAGAAAGTCACAAACAGTATACACATGAAACGCGTCATATTTTCGTCCTACTGCTTGTCACGAAAAGTTATTTCCTACTACTACTACAAACTACGATGACGACATAACATTGAAACTGAAACTCGAACTTATGAATGAAACGAATGAAGAGAGGAGAATTTTTTTTTTTTTATCTTCTTACGTTTTTTTACGCTCTCTTCTAGAATAATCCTGATATTTGTTTAACTATTGATTAGGTGACAAAAGGAGTGATCTAAAACAATGATATGGAGATAAATGCAAATAATGTAAAACATATGATATGTTCTGAAAAGGTTTTAAAAAATTGTTTAGGTTAACTTTACGAAAAAATAAAATTATAACACCTTTTTAAGAAAGAATTTGTAATCTCCAAGTTTTTCAAGCTGACTTTTAATATAATTATCATTCGTTTGAATGAATACAATTGTAGCATTTAACATTAATGAATAAATTAAAATAATTATTGCTTCTCACGAAAGTGATATTGCCATATCTACAGATATTAATTTGATAAAAATGTGCCGTTAAGTTAAAAATTAAATAATGTGAATCTAGGAAGAAACCTTTATTTCCTAATAAATATAACTTTAATATAAACATAATTTAAAGTTAAACTAGCTTGTGAAATAATCCTTTATTGGTATTTTAATAAAAGGAATAGTCCAATGTCAAAAAATCCATTAATTAGTTCTAATTCATACGATCATACGATACCTAATGTGATTCAAGGTTTTGGGGGGACAGTCCCAATTTTTGTCTCACTGTCTTGCGGACCGGGTGTCCCGCCAAAAAGTCCCGCTTTTCTGCTACAGTCCTTCAAAGTCCCGGAAAACGAAGACAATATAAATAAAATATAGATTTTACAAAAAATTTGTAAAAACATTTTGTTAAAAACGTTAACACATGACATAAAAATTATTAGTGGTATTTTATTTATATATTTGATTGCTCAGAGGAAATTGGTACTATCCACTAGTTACTTACTTATTATTAGTCTTGCCTTATTATCTATGATATTGTTTGGAATTTGGGGGAGAGGGCATAAAAGAAAAATTATCTATG
Organism: Hylyphantes graminicola; assembly: GCA_023701765.1. NCBI lineage: Eukaryota > Metazoa > Arthropoda > Arachnida > Araneae > Linyphiidae > Hylyphantes > Hylyphantes graminicola. The sequence goes on from CM043117.1 coordinate 25,857,780, forward strand.
AGAGGGATGGATGTGTGTCCTGATTTATGGTCTTGAAAATCCGATTACATTACGACATACCGAAACTAAAACTATTTTTTTTTCTCTGCACGCTCTCCGGAAAAAGAGTTCTGGTTTGTTGTTTTGGGATGCTGTTACAATTGATGCTACCGGTTGTTTTAGTTGTAACTTACATTTAGTTTTGGTGTTCTCAATTTTTTCGTGCATCTTTCACCCATTGTTTCGGTTATTAAATCTACAATTTAGTGAAAAGAATAAGTCATTAGACTTTTTTATTGATGTTTCTCCATCAAAATATGTTGCGTGACGTATGGGATGAAGTCAAACTGTGAACATTTAAAGTGACGTAAATTTTACCGAACTAATAGTACTATAGCGAACTATAGTACTTTTAGTTCATACATTGTGAACTACTTTACATATAAATTGAAGCCGCGATCTCCAGTACTCAGAAGAGCTTTTGGACCGGTAGCAAGCACATCATTTATAATAGCAGAATAATTGGTAAGTTCATTTTAATTACATTAAGAATTGTTTAATAGACATAATAGCGGATGCTTATTAAAATATATTGTTTTATGAGCTATGATATTAGAAAAATCGCGTCAACTTTTTTTTTAAATAATAACCTGATACTTTTTTACTAAGTAGATTCTTTATACTTTTGATTTTATACATTATTTCTTGAAATTAAATCTTGAACCATACTTAATAAAAAAAATAATTGTTTAATGAGTTATCATGTTTGTAATATTTTAAAATGCGTCTTCTTTTTCCCTAGATCTTTTGACAAACTGTTTATGTTTTAATATAAAAATATTTCGAGTTTTTCTTTACTTTTAAGTCAAATACTAAAAAACTTTTTCTCGTACAATAGTGGTAAAAACTAATTTTTTTTATAAGTAAAACATTTTTATAAAAACTAAACCTGCATTAATGATTGCTTCAACAATGCACTTTTAGTAATAATATTCAAAATAAAATTTCGCCCCATTCTCAATTTAAAAATGTGAATATTTACTCTTATTAGTAAAATCGTTTCTTAAAATTTCAGTATTAAATATAAATAAGAGTTTAAGAGAAGAGTTTGCAAGGCAGAGTTTTAATAAAAAAAATTGTAGTTATTACTCTTGAAATTGCATTACATTTGAGTTAATTTATTTATAAAGATATTTTAAACTCTGTTTAAACTATTAAAAATTATAAGTTTAACAAAAACTTTTACAAATTAACGGCAATACAATGATACGATCGATCAGATAAAAGTAACCTTTTCTTTTATACTACATATTTTTAGATAATTTTATCTTATTAATAGGAGTTTGTTCTATTAAATATAATAAGTTGTTTTCTAAGTCATTTTTAAGCAATGCCCTTTTTTTTCAAACTATTACGTTATTTAAACCAATTTTTAAATGCGTTATTTATTACCATTGAAAAAAAAAACATTGTTATTTCTAAACTAATATTAAATACGTTATTTCTATTAACATTAAAACTGGACATAATGTTGTATAGATATATCGTGTTCTTAATTGAAATATTTTTGGATTTATAGGTGATTTGAAAGTATAGACATGCCTGTTCAAGCAAACAAAAAAATAAAGTGCACTTTATGCAACGAATGTTCAGATGATCTGGATTCCATCGCCGATCATCTGAAATCCGATGATCATCAGAAGAAAACGATGGAGAACTTAGAGGACAAAAACATAACGCATCAAGGAAAATGCGTCAGTCCTAAAAACTTGGTACTGGTGAACGCTTTGTACTGTGAACTTTGCGACGTGAAAACCACTGGTATGGAGCGCATGGTCAGCCACTATAAAAGCAAAAAACATTCCAAGAATCTTCGATACCATGCTGATGAAAAGAAAGATATTGATCGAAAGGATTTCCAAAAGAGGTATGTGATTCTATTGAAGGAGATCGAATTAAAGAAGCGCGGCATTTTCAAATGTTCCATGTGCACCATTGTTTTCAAAACAAAACGAGCTTTTAAAAAACATTTGAGGAGCGAAAATCACCACCAGAAGATAAATATCATTCGCTCTATAACGAAGCAAGAAAATCATTTGATGTTCCCAAAGCACTATTCCATTATTAATATTTAAAACTCATTGATTCATTTTAGTGACTTTATGTTAAAAAAAACTGTGTGTTTGTTCTGAACTGCTGATCAATGTTTTTGTCTTGGTTAAGTTTTGAAGTAAAAAGGTTTATCCTTGAAAGTAATATAAAATTTTCGGTGATACTTAGTGAAATATTTTTCGATGAAATTTTCATGTATTTTTCATATTTATTTACATCATTAATGTATTTGTCAATAAATTATTGCCATTGTATATTTATTTCAATAAATATTTGATATAAACGTTTTTATATTGCATTCATTACTATATAATTTTTTAATTTTTTCAATTTATTAGACAGATGTTTTTTAAGTTATTATAAATAAAAAAAAACTTTCTTTTTACTAGACTATAAACAATTTGCTATAAAGGGGAAAATAAATATTTAGATTTTAATTTAAATTATATTGTATTTTTGTAGATAATAAATATTAATCAGGATAAAATTTCAAATTGATAAAATCCTAATAACATCAAAGAGAAAACACAAAAGTACCTCTTTTCAAATTATTACTAAAGAACAGAAACTGTTTCCACTTTAAAATGATTACACTTTTTAAGTATTACTTGAATTAAAATCATCTTATAAAAATATTCCAAAATGGAACTTATTTGTAACCAACAAATATTTGCAGTTTAAATTTGTTTTAAATTTCCAGCAATATGAAACATTCACAGAAGTTGTTTATCCCTTTCAGTCCCAAAAATTTACTACACTACAGAAACATCTGATATTCACAAAATAAGCTTATTTTAGGTCAAATATACGAATTCCATAAGAAAAAAAATCCATCTAATTTTTTTATATGGTTTTTGAAACAATGCCAAAATTCTTTAACTGTGGAAAACAACAAAATAAAAAATATATATATTACCTAAAAACACCTCGAGTTATATATTTTAAGGTATCTGACCAAATTATTAAAAAAAATTTAGTAATTATTTTAATCGAAATAGTTTAAATTGTGTTTTAAATATGTGGAACTGAAGTGAACTTATCAAAAATCAGGAGAAACGCTTGTTGACTATTTTCTAAATAAAAAACATAGTAGTTCTGACTTCTATTGAGATAAAAGTAAAATTTTGTCTCATAGAACAAAGTGTGAAGAATCGAATGATGTGTGTTTGGATGTCATAGCGGGACATAAACATTTTGAAAAAAATATTGAAAGTGATGATGCCAAATGGCATCACTGGGACTGAAAGGGTTATGCTGCATGTTTTCTACATAAGGAAGTTCTGGGAGTTGAGTTATTAACACATTAGAGCTACAAAAGGCTTATTGGAGACAGTCGACTAAGTTTAGAACCACAGTCAAGTTGGAGCTGACTCCTGAGTAAGTTAAAAGCAAATTTAAGTGTGTCAGGACTTAGGAATATATTTGATTTCTAAACAGCAGGCCAATAGTGTGACTACTCAATTTATATATCACACAACACAATTGTAGAAAAAATATGAATAACACGTTATTTATAAGAAATAGGTGATATAATCGTAAAATAATTTAATAGTCAAATTTTTTATTCATGTATAAAAACAATCAGTGGGGAAAGGTTAGGAGCACTAGTTATAAAAACTAAACTATGAATATAAGACATTACATATGATATGAAGGATAAGAAAACCTCTTAAAGAATGATATTATGTTGCTATATTACATCAAGGTAACTAAACATGTTAGATAGATGCAATATACATTATAGGAATAATTAAATAATATTTGCAGTCAATTTAAAGGTTCTATTAATCCCAAACTGTAAATACACTGCTTAAAACAATTAGGGGAACACATGGTTAAAACCCTTTCACCCCCAATGATTCTATTAGGAATCATTAGATTGCGATTTTTTTCTCTAATTAAGTTGAGTTCGCACTTATTTATCATTAGATGGAATAATCATGTCTTTTGAAGAATTAAATAATGTTAGTTCTAAATAAATGAAAATATGAAAAACGTGGTAAAATAAAATTCAGTCCCATATTTTGTTTGAAATAAGTTTAACAGTAAATTTTTCATGCTTGTATTCTTAGATGTTAAAAAATTGATTTGACCTTTTTTTTTTTAACAAATAAAGTTTTGAAAAAATTATTGTTATAATTTATTCAAAAGATATGATTTCAATTTTCCCCGTAAATTTTAGTAAAAAAATTAAAAGTTGTGAGTGAAAGGCTAAAAAAAAGTACACCAAGTGCTCCCTTAATTGTTATGAGCAGTGTGTATATAAGTATGCTACAACTATGATATCAATTTACTTAAAAAGGTACCTTGTATCCTAATAATTATACAGTTAGTAAAATTAATTTAGCATTAAATTATTCCAATAAAGTGCGTATAGTTGATAAACAAATCAGTTACTAATAAATCTATTCAATTCACATATAAAAGGACTAGGGAATTAAACAAAAATATTTTAAATATAAGTCTAACAATAAAAAGACATCAGTGGTCACACCAATGAAAAAGGCACTTTCATGGCACATTTCTTGAGTTAATGCTCAAGGATTGAACATTTATTGTGCACAAGATTTTTCAAACATTCATCATTACTAGCTACATTTACCCGGTGTTGCACAGTGCACTCTTAATAATGCCCCAGACAGTTGCATAGTTTTGTTTTGCAGACATTCCAAAGTGTTTAATATGCATAAGTTATGGCGATACCCAATTTATAAGAGTAGGAATGAAGTTTTTTTTTTAAAAAAGAAATCTCCATATCTTTGTTCTCAAATACTTCAAAAAATGAGTTGCCACATATCAAATTAAATTTAAAATCATACATGGACAACTTAGTGTTAAAAACTAAATAATTAATGTCTTCAAACATTACAAAATTAAACTAGTGCTTATATTTAAAATAAATTAAATTAATTTGTTATATCACATGACCAGAAAATATAAAACTTTTTGCTCTTAATTAAACAAATAAAAATTACAAAAGTTAAAAAAAAAAAACAGTAAAAAGTAAGATTTGTGACCAAATTTTTAAACAATGTAATGTTGTAGGTAAACTAATATTGAAAAGTGATGAAGGATACTTAAATTTAACTTTTATTGATTCTTGAGACAATGGTATCGTTGCAAAAGGAATAAACATTGAATTTTATTGGTTTTAATTTTCGTTAAAGATGCCAAGAAAACATTAATTGTTATTGTGTTTTAATATTCTATTTTGCATTGCCAGAAAGAAATTCTTTCATACAAAAGAACGTAAAATGTTAAAAGCAGAGCAATAACTTTCCTATTTTATTGTCTGCAGTCTGTCAATTTTCCCATTGCTACATTTCGTGGTTCACAGAGATTTCATATCGACACAGCCACACAATAATGTAGACACTGTCAGTCTCAAATAAAGCATCAGATCTAAGAACTAAGTATACAATATCCTTGCCTTTACAAATAATTAACCTTGTTTTCAGAAGGTAAATGTTAGCAAATGAGGCACAATTTGAAAAAAAAAAAAAAAACTTTAAACACTAAAATTTTTTTAAGGGTTTCTAAGATTTAATACTAATGCAAAATTTTTTCTAAATTATGAAACAATCTAACAAACAATTAAACAAAAAGTGTTTTTTACAAAAAAAAAAGTGATTAAGCATAATTTAATTAAAGCTGTTCAAAAAGAAAATTGCAATTCCACATATAAGAAAGTTCATTATTTTTGCATAATATCAGCAGATTCTATTAACTATACTCATCTCTTAAAGATATTTTACATTTTTAGTTATAGCTTTTTCAAAGTAAAATTTGACAAAAAAGGGCATTGTTGAAATTTAAAAATTCTAAAATATTTACAACTGCTTTTTTAATGGGTTTGTACGATTATGAAATAAATATTAATATCTTTTGACAAGACCAATACATTAACAACTAAAAAATAGTTCATACACTTATAAGAAGATATATAAACTTTATGTGTCATATAAGCATCTGTTTAACATATGAAAATAAGCACAACAAGTAACATACAAAGGATAACTAAATATTTGGCAATTTCTTTGATGCATACATATTTTTGGTAAAAAGACGTTGAATGCAACTTAATATAAGTTCATTTCAACATTATTACCATTATTAGTAAGTTGTGCATACACAAAATCATAAATAATTATTAAATATATTGATAAATGATACCTCAAACAATATTAAAGTATACACGCACAAGTCTATAACAAAATACAGTGCTTACAATAAAAGGGAAAAGTTGAGTGGTTAGTAAACAATAGTAGTATATAAAAGCTTATTTATTTGGGAAACTCGATGTATTCATTTTATATATACACTGCATTTACTAGAGTAAATTATTAAGAACATACAATTAGTGAAGTTTTAAAATATTAAACGTTTTCCTACTGAATTGTTTTAACAACACAACTAATACAATTTTATTTCAAAAATTTTAATATTTCTATACAGTTTTATGAAATTGCTGATCTCCTAAAACATATATAGGTGTAACATTGAAGCAAGTATACAAAAGTAATAAACAACCCTAAGAATAACTGCTCAATAACATAGGTGCTCAATTGTTTTGTTCAGTTTTTTTTAACAAACAAATGTAAAAAAAATAAGAAAAGTTCAAGTATTATTTAAATTCTCAATAAAAAATAATCTTAGAAAGAGCTCATCAAGAAACCATTTTAAATATTTTGTGCAATTTACTTTGTTCTTCAAAGAGACTTCTAACCATGATAACTTGGACAGCACCCACAACAACAATGACAAAAATTATTATCATGGAAAATCGATTCACACTTGTAAAGTTGTGTTCTTGCAGATTGCGGTCCCGAGATTCAATTGCCTTTAACTGGTCCTGATGGTGCTTTATTTTACTGAGATCAGTATGAACTTTGGCAATGGATATCTGTAAAATCAATGAATGGATTAAAGCAGGGAATTCACAAAATAGACTCAATATAAAACATATTCCTAAAGTGAATACAAAATAATTAAAAGTGTATAACTTAACAAACGGCTGATAAAAATTTGAACTTCTGTAGGTAATGCTGTTTTAATATACTGCATTACTTGACAATGAATCATAAAAATAGACTGCCGTTTCTTTCACCAAGAAGTTTCCAAAGCATCAGTAATTTCACAGGTTAGCATATACTGTGTGCAATGCCTGGGAAAACCTGCTTTTTGCAGAAATTGCTTTATAAAAATACACATATAACAACAATTTATTACTTTTTTAGTCAATTTTTTTTTATGAAAGAGGTATTATAAAGTGTTATTTTTATGTCTAGTGTCTAATAGTGCCCCAATAAAAATATGTGGATACCATTAGTATCAGATGTGATATATATTTTTTAATTATTTAAAAAAGATAAGATGGTAAAATGCATGCCATTTAAATTGTATATGGATTTTTGTATATATATTTAAGGTACTTATGTAAATGTATGAAATAAATTTATTTATCAAATATAATAATCATTTATGGATTAGTTTTTATTTATTTATAAATTATGTTTACTAATATCATTACATATTAATGGTAACTAATGTATTAAATATAATTCATTAATGTAATTGATTGTCTTCGTGTATTTATAGTAGGTTATACGAAAATAGGGTAATAATATAATAAATAGCAATCAGTGTAATAATTATTTTAAGTGGCATAATTTTAGTAACCCTAAGTTTAAAAAAAAATATTTATTACAATTTTTTTTATAAAAATACACAAGTTTTACAATATACCCCCGAATGACAACTTGCTTACTTATTGCTAGGTCCTATTTGGATTAAACTTCAAATCTCGCCTTAGTTTTAAATTTCAAAGAAAGATTTAGAAGCAGACTAGAGACATGTAATCCAATCAAGCTTTAAAAATTTACAAGCATGGCATACTGCAAGTCGTGAAATGCTAGAAGTGTTAAATAAAAATCTGGTAAAGAAAAATATATTTTAGAGATTCTTATATATACAATATTAGATTTGAATGTATTATGCATTCATAATGCAATTGTGAAAAGCTGAATTCTAAATGCTTCTTTACAAAAAAAAAAGTGCATTGCTTAAAAATGACTTATGAAACACCTTATTATATTTAATAGAACAAACTCCTATTAATAAGATAAAATTATATAAAAATATGTAATAAAAGAAAAAATTACTTTTATCTGATCGATCGTGTCATTGTATTGCAGCTCGGGTAAAAAATCATAATCATCCCATCTTTCATTGTAGTCATCTGAGTCAGAATCCACAAACACTTCAAAGTAGACTGTTTTGGTAGAGAAGTGGCTGTGGTGGTTATTGAAGCACAATTTGTAGTCACCATCTTCTTTAACATCATATCTACATAATAAAATACAAAATTTGCATTTTTTAAAATGATTTTCAAGGGAACATTTATTAAAGAGTTAAGTAATGTTAAAATATACTTATATTATACATCTGAATAGAATATATTTTATTGAAGAGTGGTAGCCAGTTTTTCTTCCGTTAAAGGTTAATGATATATGTTACTAAACACCATCAAATAGAAATATTGCTTCAAAAATATGAATTTCTTAGTTAGTTTAATTAGAAATTAACTAATGAAATATGACCACAAAAGGACATGAAATTTGTTTGAAATATTATATTTAAAAAGCATATTTTAATAGGTTTATGACTGTGTCATATAGATTGTCAGATTATATATCTGTGTATTCTTTTTATACAATTTCAATTTAACTTATGGTCTCCCTTTAAACATTTTAGATTTTTTTTAACATGATTTTTGTATGATGCTGTGTTTGGTAAAACACAGCATTACCCCTATCGTGAGGAAAAAAAGACTTTCCCTAAACTGATTACAATTTAAGTTAAATTAACAGTAGGATGTAAATAGTTCGCAAATTAAACCAAGGGAAACAAAGGGAAGATATAAAAAGGATTTCTGTCAAAATGAAAAGTAAAAAATTTATGACTTCTCTTCGTTATCGGTAATTTGTGAGAAATTGTCGTAGAAAATTCTTTGTATTGTGTAGTCGTGAGAAATTGTTAACTGTCAAAATTATCAGGGTTCAAAATTAATGATCGCTTGAAAAAATGCGACTGAAGCCTTCAATGATGCTACAGCAAAATAAATTTTGCTAAGAATATTCATTGTGAAAAGTAAATTGTCACTTATCAATTTGCCAGATAATTCTACTAATTGCAAGACTTTAGACAATCTATAAATTTGACATTCCCACAATCGGAAATTCTCAAAAATAAACGATTGTAAAATTCAGAAACTCAGACAACTGTAATATCCAGAAACTCCGTCTATTCTAAATACATGAAACTTAGGTGATTCGATAATAATTACTATAATTTTTGAAGGAATAAAAATGAAGACAAATTTTATTGTACAAACAATGAAACTGGCACAAAATAAGAATTACTTAAGCAATAACATTACCTGTGAGTAGCATCAGATTGTTTGTAATCAGATATTAGTTCTCTACCAGTTGGGGAAAACAGCTGAAAGTTGATGTCATGCTTTTGATTGATATTCACATCTCCGAAATTAGCATCAATAACCTGAAAGTAGGAACATCAAATATTTAGTTCAGTTTGAATTATTGTCACACTAGACCTACACAAGATCTATTGGTGACGGGCGTCGTAGTTTAGAACCACAGTCAAGTGATGGAGGAGCTGATACCTGAGTAGGCACCCAACACAACCAAGGGCAGTACTGCTAGCGTATTCAGGCCGGTCTCGATTTGGCGGCTTAACTTTTGCAGGCAAGTAGAGAAAACGTACTAGCCGAACCGAAGGCCAAAAGTCGCCAAATAGCATTACGGCCCGGACACGCTAGGTGTTCCCCGAGGGCGACATCGTACACAACGTTGGGGAGCATATTAAATATGCACTCCCTTTAAACGGGATTCTATTATTCGGCGGAAATTTTTGGCTGCACGGGCTGTTTATAGGTCTGCAGAAATTTTGGCGATGCCCGGACATGAACATGGGACCTTCTGTATGAAAGGCGAACATGGGCCCAAGGCGACTGGGCTTACCAGCCCCAATATCAAATATCTAAATTTTACAGTCGTTTAATAGAAAATATTATGAAATATGATATGAAGGGTGTAGTTGAAAAATTCTACTAGAAACTTTCTTTAAAATGAAAGTACAAATAAATTTTACATTCTGACATCATCCAAACATTGCTGACTCGCGGCAATAGCTGTATACATGCTTACGAAAACCATGGCATACCTACCTGATATTCTACTTCTAGAGAAGTCTTTGCTTTAGCCCTTTGGAAAAAACACTCTGTTAGTCCTGGTGGTACTTTTATTGTCAATTCATTTTCGTTACCGTCAAACTTTTGTCCTCTTGCGACGAACAGATGAAGGAAACTTACGCAGCAATAAAGACAAATTTTAAATGAAAACATTGTTCAAAAATCACTCGAATGCTAAAAGATATATTTACTTTTAATAATGGATTTATCACTTTGTGATGTAGTAGACGACTATCGATAAGAAAAGGCAATTGTCGGCAAAAACTATAACATAAACATTTTATCGGAAAAGATCGGCTATTCGCTTTTCAAAAAAATAAACACTTGGTTTAGTTGTCTCTGTCTTTCTATTTTATCCTATTTTGGTTGAAGACAACACCAGAGCAATAAATGTAAGAGGATAACATCGCCCTTGCAAAGCAAACTAATAAATGCTTGCTGTTTGTCAGAATATTAAAAAATCATTTTTATAGCAACTGTATATTCAAAATTATCCTAAACATCGATTCCGAAACTATTTCTCATCTTTCAACTCGACCCAGCAAAGAAAAGAAGAGAAGAGAGACAAACAGACCCAGAGAAGACGATCCGGCGGCCTAGTGGTTAAGACATTAGCTTTTGGAGCAGCTGGGTCCGGGCTCGAATACCGTTGAGGCATGGATGTTTGTGCTTGTCGAGTATATGCGGAGTCTTCATGGACATGTCTAAATTGTGGATGTGGTGACAGATGGCAGCATCTATCACGTGTGTATGTGTGTGTCTTGTGTTTTCCTACTTGACGATGGTTTATAAGCGGGTCCTCGCGACCAAGCACACAAGCCTGAAAATATATGTCTACCAACCAACCAAACAAGCCTGAGAAAAATCAGCAACACAACACAGAAAATTGGTAAAATTTTGTTAAATTCTTATTGAAATAAATTTCTTTAATTTGATAAAATTTTTTTTATTTTTTTTTATGTTCCTTTGTGATAAAGACATTTTCTTTTTGTTAAAAACCTTTTTGAAAATGAAGTTTTTTGCTGCAACAAGGCCGGGCATGGAAGCTGTGGTCCTATAAATATAACAAAATTTGCCCCTATTGTATTTTTTGATTTTTCCACAAAAAAATTAACTTTCAATTTTAGCTTCCACCCTACGTTTATAACTTAGAAAGTGGAAGGTATAACCTGTGATACGTAAAAAAAAATCAGCGCATCGAAATTAGAATGGGGTTGTTTCACGGAGGATCTGTCAATAGCGATAGGTCTTGTTTTCCCTCACCTCTAACAACTCTCTAAAATGTATCTGCTCTCTATTTACTTTTGTTTAGGTTAGTTGGTTTGTAGAGATAATCAATCTGGTTTGTGTGCTGACCAAGTGCACTTACCTGAATATAGGTCTATCAACCAACCAAATTACTTAACCTTCAACTTACTTAACCTTAAGGAAAAACTAAATAACATTGTGAAGCTATTGCCAGATCCTCCGTGAAACAACCCCATACATTGAAAATGTCCAGAATTTTTCCTAGATGTTTTCAAAATTGCCCTGAGCTTGTTTCAAATTAAAATTCAACAAATGCACCTGGACCCAAACAATAGCAAAATATTTGGTTACCCCAAATGAGTGATTGAACTTTCAATCGGCCCACAATACTGCCCCATGTTGGATAAAGATGTTTTTTTTTTAGAGAAAATCAAACTGCCCTTAACCCCAAACAAGTGCATACTGCATTAGCAAACCCAATTATTAGGTGATTGTGTGGCCGGTTTGGTTTATTTTGTCCTAGCAGCCATAGCATAGCTTTAACAGCCAACTCAGTAAAACAAGGTTAATGTATAGGTGTGAAAAATTCTGACAGCAGAAAGATACAAGAGTTTGGCAGGTTGCAAAATTTATAAGCTTTTGAAAACATGCCAAGCAGCACCGTAGGATTAAAATTTCCCTTTCCCTTCTATTATATACGTTTTGCTTTTAACCCAACAGAATCAATAGCTGTAGTGATACAAGATTCATTGTTTGTGGCCAATCTCGCTTTTGTATTTTTCAATATAATGCCAAGGTTTTAAGAAACTATCCTTCTCAACTTCAATGCTTAGCAGCTTAGTAATTTTTCCATTATCATCTACAATGAAGAGACTTGCCCCAAATTATAGTTATTTCCTTATTTAGAATTTGTCTTGATAAAAGGGAAGTTGCTCGTGAAAGGTTTGAACTGTGCCATTGCGATTGTAAATTATATCTTTGTTATAACATCTTAATGTGCCAAAAGAAATCTTATTATCTGGTAACAAAGTTAAAGTGAATTGACTGCAAGGTTTTTTTTTGTTGTAAATGAAACCTATTCACATTCTACTTTACACATCATGTTCTTTTATCTGTTTATTAAAAGCCATGTAAACTAAGCATTTTGAATTTTAATAAAGTCTTCACCATTTTATTATCTACATTCAAAGTTCCTGGGGACATTACTGTAACTGTGTAGGATTGTAGCCTTCTTATTTCTGACCTGATTTTTTATAGTTTTCTAATTCCAGATTTAAAATGGGTAAAATCAACTTTGAAGAGTATAGGCAACCTTGGGAAACAGGACCCCATTGGGAGCTGAAGAGAGAATTCATGGAGAAGTATCAAGATGATTTCCCTGAAGATAGATTATTGTGCTTAGCGCAAGCATATTCCAACATAGAGTTGTTGCATTGCAGGTATGAGTTTTATCTATTGAATCTTTTGCTACTTTGTGTTTTAACTGTTTTAATATATTCATAAAATACTACTAGTTTCTTGTTTGTAGCAGATCCAGCTATCTAACACTGTCCTCATAGTTGGATATGTTTATAAAATAAATAACATTATTCACTTTCGAACTTGCTCTATTTTATAATTCATTTTTTAAACCATTTCTCCCATACCTGTAAAATATTCTACGTATGTGTCATTAAAAGCAGATAGTAGGGCTCTAAAAGAAAACCGCAGCAAAACATGGAGTTTTTGGTGCTAGTATGTGGTAAGCAGACCTTAGTATGTCCTAGTCTATGACTTGAGTGGGGCAGCCCGTCAAGGCCAAGCACCGCGACCACTGGTCTGTTGTACACTAACCCCATCATTTAACCTTGAATAAGGCCAATAGCTGAAATGAACCTCGTAATTTCCCTGATTGGCAAGTTATCAGCCTTCCAGGCATCGATACAATGGTACCCAAGATACTCAAATCTTTGTGCAGAGTAGTTGTCACATTCACAGACAACATGAAACGAACTTTCCTCAACCTGTTGACATGCCCTATAGAGCGGGTCATCTTGTACAACCATTATACTTGGATGTCTATTGAGAGCACAGTGACCTGTTAGTAGCCCTATAGCTACACGAATCTCTTTCCTGCTAAGGCTAAGTAATTCCTTGGCTCACCGCCATGGAGCACTCTGGTTGAGCTCCCTAGCCTGCATTTGATCGGCTGCCATTTGCCAATTAGTTCATTTTTTAAACCATTTCTTCCCTACCTGTAAAATATTCTATGTATGTGTCATTAAAAGCAGACAGTAGGGCTCTAAAACAAAACCGCTGCAAAACATGGAGTTTTTGGTATTAGTATGTGGTAAGCAGACCTTAGTATGTCCGTGTCTGTAGTACCGCGATAGGGTGCTGACCAATGAAGAGGGGAATCAATTTGCACAAAGTTAGAGTTATATACAAGTCACTGTTAAACGCCACATTTTAAAATGTAATGATTTATTTATATGTTTCTGTCTAGTTATCCTGATCCTGTGATGCTGCAAATACATGAACTTTCAAAACCATTGAATGGCTGCAGGCGCTTTAGAGAAGCAACCAAGAATTCTTCAAAAGATGAGCCTGAATTGCAAACTCGTGCAGGTAAGCATAAAATATGTTTTTTGTCTTTTCTAACTAATGAATATAATGAAACTGGTTATTTGAAATGAAATAATTTTTCAACATAACTTCTTATTAATTTTTATTCATCTTGAAAGTTACAAATAAGTTTGTTATTAAAACTATAAATTTACTTTTTTCGTGTTTGGCAGCGCGGCGGTAAAGCAAGGAGCCTTCCGTGTCCTGTGTTGAATCACACTGTTTCATTTCAAGCAACTGAAACTCATTATGAACTTTCAGCAATGTTATTGAATGTGTATTAGTGTATACAAAAGTATTTTTGATATTCTTTCCCTTAAGCCTTGGTTTCCTCTTAGTCTGTCAGCAGAAAAATGCGAGTGCTATTATACGTGGATGACGTCACTCTACCGGCCACCGCTTCATCGAAACGTTACGTTGACACGAAACTAGAAACCTAGCGAACTCACTCAACTAACTCTGTTGTTGTTTTGGTTTTCGTCTTTGCATGTCAAAAATGGAAAATTTAGGTTCTTCGTGATTTCTGACAAAATCAATTAGCATTTCTTCCTTGGCAAGCATAAAACAGCTCTCGCCTTCCATCATTTCCTCAAATTTTTAGTGTTTGGCAAGCACACCACGCAACAGACAACAGCAAAAAACGTTGTCATCAGGATTTCCCCAACGCACTCAACAGCAACTCAATCTGGCGGTCTTGTTGAGTTGTCCGGCAACGCTCCCGAGGAAACCACTCTAGCGTTCGTAATCAACATCTAGTTTGTTGTATGACGTCACTCACCGCATTTGTCTTAAATATGTTGACAGACTCCGAGGAAACCAAGGCTTTATGTGTGCTACAACAGCACTATTTAAAAAATGTAATTTATTGTTTAATATGAATTATATTTCTAATTCATTCTAAAATCAGGAAATTTGAAACATGTGTTTGAAGCAAAGAAAGACAGATTTATTTACAATGTTCATTATAAAACTTGTTTAATTTTATATTATGCATGTTCCCATATAATATGAATATAAGTTATACAAAGCTATGCCTTAAATAAATTATGCTCACTAATTATGCAAATTGAAATCTTTTTTATCTTAAATTTTTTAAGTATATTTATATTTACTTCAAATTCTGTTTCCTTACTTCTTCAGATTCTGTTAATTTTTCTTTTGTAAAACCATTCATGAATGGTTTTGCATGGTGATATAACATGAATGTTAATAAAGGTTTTTTTTTTTTAAATAAAAGGAAATTAATTTATGATGTTTGGATTCGCATACATTGTTCTGTGCATTATTACATGTATTGCTTTTTTAATATGGGAATTTTGATGTGTACAAAAGGTGAAAAGTTAAGATTAGGTACCACTTGCTGATAAATTCGGAAGAATTTTGTGGTATTTATGGAGTTAACATTACCAAATATTTTTTCATGCAAATATCTGCTATTTAAATTTTTTGCAGTAATAAAAATATTTCTGCTACACTCGATAGATAGTTGTATGCGTCATTCTTATTGTTCAAAAGGTTTTTTTTCAAGATTTCAGTTATTTTTACAGGGTGCGTAAAGGGTGCCCTTAAAGGTGCTTAATTTTGCTACGAGTTTGTAAAAGGTGCTTTTTTTAAAAATCAAGATACAAATTTTTTTCCTTGCTTATTCTAAAGTTATGTTTTAGGAACATCGAACTTTGTTCAACTTAATATGTGCTAGTTCGTGGCGAAAGCGCACATGTTTAGTCTCGTTATTTTTATAGTTTTAGTTCAAGATTGATTTTTCAACCAAACCTCGATGCTTCGTAATATTTTCATGTTCGCGGGACATTATCCCCGTGTTGTGAAGTCTGTTTTTGCATTCTTTCTTAGTTCAAAACAAATTGGTCAGTATCAAACCTTTAGGCATTTTATTAATTTGAACCACGTTTGGTTGTTTTGATAAATAACTAGTTAAAATAATAGATTTTAATAATAAAGATAAAATTTGTAAGTAAAATTTGAGGATGAATTAAAATAAGATTATATTGAGATGTCTTTAAATATCGGTGCTCTTTTATTCTAGATAATATATCTTTGTTATAAGCAATTTTATAAATTTTAGTAAACTAGAGCCTTTAATATTCATAGAACATATAGATAATAATTAAGATATGTTTTGTGTAATGATTAATCATAATACACTTTAAAATATTTTGGTATAGTAGTTATTTTGCAAAATTGCTTTAATTTTCCCTAGTTGGTAAACTATTGGAATAAACAAATTTGTTTAAATATTGATTGAACAACTCATGCGCTTTTAAAGAATAACTTGAAACTTCTTTATAAAAAAAGTGTGAAATAGAAGTATATGGATTACTGACATAACTTTCTTAGTTTTTTCTTTAAAAAAAAGACTATTGGTTAATATGTAAAAATCGTTTTCTCTTATTCAAAATCGTTTGATAGACCAATTGACGTATTCAAATCAAAAACCTATTTTCTTGTTGTTATTTTATGTTTAGTAATTTAATAGTTAATTATGAAAAATCTTACTACCTAATTCTAATTTTTAATTTTTTTTTAAAGTTGGAAAATATCTTATGTACCCCTGATGAGGAAATCTAAGTCTAATTTTAAAATGGGCATCCTTGAATCTAACGGCTTTCAGTGGTTGTACTTCAGCAAATTAACATTTTAACTCAAAATCTATTTTGTGAAATTATGCACACTTTTGTCTGTATTTAAACGTCAATTAAAAAATTTCGAGCATCTCTCTCTCTCTCTTTTTTTTTAAATTTATCATTATTTTACATGGAAACATTTCTTAACAAACCATAGACACATTTTCAAAGTCCCCTTTGTTCATACCAACTTCCTTTTTATTTCAGCAGGCAAGCGGAGTGCAACTGATGATTTAAAAAAGCCTTTTAAATTTATTAAATTTTACTCTGCTGGTAATCAGTCTTCTGAAGTAGCAGGCAGTTCAACTGCAGAAGAAAATACTTCAACAGACGCAAAAAAGTCGGATACTTTCACTAAAGATAGTGAAGTAGCTTGTGATGCTATGGTTCCATTGGGCACTATTTCAACTAATACACCACAACAATCATCCACTACAGAAGATAATACCTCTGTAAATGTACCAAAATCTAATAATAAGGAAGATACAGCTGCATTTAGTGTTGCCACTCCTTCAGTAGTTCAACTAGACACCAACACAACATCAACTTTTAAATTATCTAACTCCAGTACCCAAAATGAGGACTTTATTTTGTCTCTATCCCAATCGCCAGATTTAAATTTGATAAATGCATTTTCAAAAGGTATAAGCAGTCTTGAAAAAAAATTAAGGAAACCTCTTGCAAAAATAAAACGATTAATTGATCTATTAGACTTTCATGGAATAGCTCATTACAAATTTGAAGAGGTTGCTTCAGATAAAGCATCTGCATATTTATGCAAATTTTTTATTAAAGATACTTTGATATCCATTGGTAGGGCCGTTCAAAAAGACCAATCCCAAATAAGTGCGGCATTTAATGCATTGGAAACATTAGAACAGTTTTCTAATTTGCCAGTTGTAGCTTTAAGCAACTTGAATTGCAATGCACATAAAGATAATGTGCATTTTCTCCATACATTTCTACAAGAAGCTACCAATCCTAAAAAACCTAAACCTAACAGGGAAAAACTATGTTCAGTTGAAAAAATCATGAGTATAATTGATTCTTTACAATGCCCCCATGAAGTATCCTATTTTGGCAGAGAGGATCTTGAAAGCTCTCTGAGTCAACGTGTTTTTTATGTGGATGTAGTCATTAACAAAGTTTTCATTTGTACTGGGAAAAATACCAGGAAGGTAACTGCCAGGAGTGATGCTGCTGATGAGATCATTCCCCTTCTGCAAAAGTTTTTTAGGGGACATTCTGAGGACTTTCCATCTGTGGACTTGTCGAGTTCTTCCACTTCACTTGAATTTCCTGGTGCAGAAATCAACACAGATGTTACATTGGTTCCAAGTCAGGCTGCAAGAAAAAGTGACGAACAACAATCTTGTACTAGCAAGTTCTTACCCGAAATGAAAAATGACAATTCAAAGCCACTATTACTCATGGATCCGACCGTCGGAACAACTTGTCTTAAAATTAATCATAGAATCCTAAGAAATTCTATGGAAAAACAGTTTGCGGTTTTTGACCTGAGTGAAGTTTCTTCAGCCACTCAAAATGATAAACCACAAATAGCACTGTTGCATTCAGCTCAGTTTTGTAAGAAGGTTGTGTCATTTGATGTATACATTAATGACACTTTTACAAATTGTTCTAATTATAAGTGAGTATTTTTTAGAGTATGAGTTATGAGTATGATACTTTTCCAAGTAGTTCTAGTTTTTTTTTTAGCTGAAAAAACATAGGGGGAAATAGGGGTATATTGAAAATATAAATTTTCCCACTATAGGTTAAAAAAAATTTCAGACTATTTCGTTAAAATATTATTTTTAGATGTCTAATTATTTGAGAAAAATACCAATTTTTTAATAATTATTTTTAGGTAGTGAGTGGGGTAAAGTGGGTATGGTTAGGCTTGGCTTTGGCTGTAAGATGTAATGGAGTTTTGGTTTTGGAATGAGCTTAAATTGGATTATATTAGGGGATATTAGTTAAAAACAATTTTGATGTATTTAAAATGTACAGTGTCATCAAAAAACTCATTTAATAAAATTTAAAAAAAAATTAATTTAATACATTAGGTTTAACAATATGCATTTAAGAATATGCCCAGAAGACATGCCATGTGTAATGTTTTTATTTGGAATTAATTTAATAAATCTTACTAACTATAACTCATCATGTAAAATACTTAACTGAATCAAAGCTGGAAAATTCCTTCTCATTTCCAGAAATAGACCATGAAGATTATTTTGTACAGTTCAGTGCAATCTGTATAGTTTTACAGGAGCCTCAATTTAATAGTAGAGGACCTTTTGATTAAATATTCTATTATTCTACTATTATTATTATTATCTCTAAAAGTTAGGTTTTCTGAAATAAAAGTGAAGAGGAATATAAGGAATGATTTTGTTTCAATTTGATCTTTATATTAATTATTTTTGATTTCATTATATTAATGAACTTAACTTAAACTTACTTAAATTTGAGATATCCCCATTTTCCCCTACTCTAGGGGAAAATGAAGGTATAAAACTAAGTTTTCTAAATTGCGAGATATTAAAGCATATAGTTGGGAAAATTAAAAATATCTGTATATCTGAAATCTAAACAGTGCAAATGCATATTATGTAAAAAAAAAATTCCATGAAAATTAGTTAAAAACTAGGTTTTTAATGAGATGATTTTGAAAATGCTTCATTTTACCCCCATCCCTGTAAATTTCATGCTGATATTAAGGTTTTATTGATTGTATAAAAATATCAGTGTGCTAAAATGGATCTTGTCCATAGAAAATTTCACATCAATGCTCTATTCTTTCAAAATTATGGGGGGAATTTTTTTTCATTAAAAATTATTTTTTTAAAAAATTGTATAACAGAAAATAAACTTTTTGCATGTGCACCCATCAACACTATTAAAACTTTATAATTTTTATTTTAAAAAATGCCAAATATATGACTGCTTAGTAAACAGATAAGTATATGTTGCTTTAAATTGACGACATTTTAGGTGCGACATCACATTTGAGGGTGAAAATATTGCAGTGGGAGAAGGTTCTACAAAAGCTGACGCCAAAACTAACGCCAGCTTCGCAGCATTGAAAACTTTAAAAAAGAATTTTTATACAATAAAGGTAAATTCAGTCTGTTGAAAATAATATTGGTCATGATAAACAATGCTAACTCATTTCGTGTAAGTGGGGATTTTATGTTTAAAAAAATTGTATGGCTGTGTGTGTATTTATACTTAAGTTTGACAGCTCATGTAGCTTTACACTAGCCCACTTCCAGATATTTAGAAAAAGTATTAAATTTTCTGATAAAATAAACAATGATGTACTATTTATTTTTCTGATAAAATAAACAATAATGATCTCTACTATCTAAGTAAAACTGTCCAAAACAAGTTACTTAATTAAATAATAAACCTCAAAAAGGTATAAATATTTGTTCTGCTTAAACCATTCTTTGCTCGTCACTCAGTAATCATGGCATCAGGAATCACGGACTGGCATTTGCTTACACTTCATTTTTCTTTATCACACATTTCGTTTTTGCTTCATAACTTTAACCTTCAGATGACTTTAAAGTTTTACAAGTACACAATATTAAAGCAACTCGTAAACGAACAAAAAACTTGGAAAACTCAACTCCATCTAACATATCGGAATTGATGCTTTTTCATTTATTTTTCCCCATGTTCGAATAGTTACAAGTCAAGTATTTATTTTCACAGATTTAGTAAAAGCAAAGTGGTCCTTCCTATTCTTTGAGGAACTACTAATGACACATTAATTGCTTTTTTAATAATTGAAAGGGGGGGGGGGGGATTTGTTAAAACAAAAAATGATACCTCTAGTCAATTGCCGCCTGATTCAGTCACCTTTTGGCATCATAGCAACACACGGCACTGCCCCGCATTCAAATAATTTCGTAGTTTTAATTTAATATCTAAAGGCCCCACTTGTTAAATTCATTAAAGAACTTGAACGATTTTGTATATCAAATAATCTTATGGGAAAAGTAATGAATTATAAGCTTAAAAAACTGCTGAAAAGGCATGTAATTGTAATAACAAAAAAATGCAATTTATAAGAATTTTTTTACAAAGCTATTTGTTTTGCATATAATGGAATACATTTTTGGCCTCTTACGACTAGGAGCTTTAAGCACGGGCTTAATGGACCCAATAGTAATTCACACCAATAAATATTCTAATCATTTGCTAATACAAATTCTGCCTTTTGTTTTCTTTCTCCAGAAACAATTTCTGCTTTTCCAAAATGTTTCACCTATTTTTTCCATAGTTTTAACCACGCTTTCTTTTAAACAAAACACAACACTGTGTCATACTTGTGGTATTAAATATTTATAATTTTTAATTTATTTGTAAAATTTTAATATTGCTGTAAATTACTATCTTGGCAGGTTTGAGGCACATTCAAATATATTACTCATAAATCATGTCTTCCATTGCCCACACAATGTTTTATTTCCTTACAACATGATTTATAATTAATCAAATGTATTTGTTTAATCTGTGTATAATAATTTAACTTATTAAACAACTTTAGATTTATTGTCTATATTAGAATTGAACTGGAATTCTTCAATATTCCTTGTCCTCTGAAAAGCATGATAGCATGGGGTTAATATATTTTTTATAGCTCTTGAATGAATGATAAAATTACTTAAAAACATTACTGACCAATAATAAAAATTGGTACTCAATGCAGAAACAGTTTCTATCATATTGACTCATTGGGGGGTATGTAACTTTTTTGCATAAAAAACAATGCTTAATGAAGCTTCTGCAGTTACTGAAAGGGCCTCATTACGCTGTTTTCAAAACATCAGCCTTTCATCAAAAAGGCTTCTAATTCTAAACATTCCACATCCCATCTACGAATATTTATTTGCAAAAACAAATTTAACATAGTTATGGAGAGACATGAGTACTCTGGAGCAGTCGTGCTTCTCAAATTGATTGGAGTCCGAACTCCCAACAAGAAGGATATCAGTCTAAGTTCTGTTGGCGAAAGCTCATTAGTTAACTACGTTATTTGACCTCACAGTTCTAAATTATGAAGTGTAAATTTTAACAGATTAGAAATACAGCCTGAAGCAGAAATGCTCATACCTAATCTAACTTTTATTAAAACATTTTTAGGTTAAAAGTGAATTGGATGAAAGTTTCGTCGTTAAACGTGACCAAGTTATAAATGCCCAAATCGCATCGGAAGCTGTGTCTGACAGCAATGTCGGATGTAAGATGTTGAAATTGATGGGTTGGACTGGTGGTGGCATTGGGAAAACAGAAAGTGGAATCACTGAACCAATTACGTAAGTTTTTTGTATTAAAATGGCAAGTAAGTTGCATGTATTTTATATATTAAGAGTTCCTTTATCAAGATGGAAGGAAAATGTATGACATATCCTGACTTAAACCCCTTAAAAACTTATAATTTAAACCTCAATTAAACTTAATAACTTTTTCAAATATCCTTCATATCACTTACTTTAATTTCCCAACTGCATCCTGTTGCGACACACACACACAAATAGTCGCTTAATAATAGTTTCCCAAGGAACTTTTGTGAACATCTGCCTACACTTTGACCTTTTAACACCTTTCTTATAACAAATTCCTATTTTCTGATTGGTCAGGGCGTGGTACACTTTTTGCCATCATTGTGAGATTCTGTCCTCAGGCATTGTCGACTTCAGACGATCAATTTATCTCTTACCAATGCCTAACAGCTAATAGAGAGGACTCACTTTTATCTAGGCTTCTTTGTCGACATATTCTACATGTATGTCAATACATGTATACACAATATTGGGCCTCAATACTAGCAAGAAGTTCTAAAAGAACTAAATTGGCCAAATTCTTATCAGAAAACAATGAGGTTTGTAACAGTAAATGCTATAATTTAAATTTCTTTAAACCAAAATCAACTACAGTCGAACCTCGTTAGCTCGTAATGTTGCTTAAGATGAATTGAAAACATTTTCCCGGCTTATAAAAAAGCTTTGAGCTGATGCTAAAGAATTTCTTAATGCAAAATCGCTTTTGGCGAAATCCCGCTTAACCCGAACAAAAAATTCATAATTTAACTTCTTTGCTTAGTAGTTCAAAGAACAAATTAAATAAAAGATTTATTTTGTTTTATAATAAGTGATAATACAATAAATTGCAGTTTAATTTAATTCAACGATGCCAAAAATAAATTAGTCTCCAAAGAAAAAAGTTTCGGAACATCACTTTGTGGTGAAAAAAGTATTCGATCAAGCCACTTTAATATTTTGTGGGTCCTTCTTTTGCCTTGTTTACTGCATGTAAGCTCCAAGGCATAGATGCGACCAACTTGCGGCATAAATTTGATGGAATTTCACCCCGGCTTTCTTTGATGGCCAGGCATGGTTCTAACATATTTGTTGGTCTTCTCTTATCAATGTTTCGTTTCAAAACATTCTAAATATTTTCGATTGGATTGAGATCTGGACTATTTGCAGGCAGGGCCGTCTTAAACTAGGCTGGGGCCCTTGGGCACACAATAATTTGAGGCCCTTTTAAAAAGTAAAAAAAGCGAATTGTAATAAAAAATTTTACTGAGTAGGACCATTTATTATAGGTACTCAAATACAGTATGATATAATATATGTCATTAATGATATTAGAATGCTGCTGGTTTTTTGGTTACGATTACGATTTCTTTTGGGATTTCTGTTGAGCAAAATCTTTTATTATTATCAAAGTCAATTTTGTGAAGTATGTCACTTTCTATGCACACAATTGACAAATTACTCAGCCGTTCATGTACATTGTTGTTCGCCTACGTTTGGAAAAGTTTCTTCGTATTTATCTGATTTTATTAGGTTAGTAAGGTGGATATATTTAAAACCACTGATTGCTTTGCTATGTTTTTTAAATATTAGCTTAACTGAAAATATTTTGTTTTCATCTCATCTGCATTAATGTCTTCATGATAAAACTCTGCAAATTCTATGCATTCTTGGTCAACTCATTAGATTCGTTTGTTGTTAACTGACAAAGAAAACTAAATCGACTATCAATTTCTTGGTATGATGCTGAACGTGTTTTTAGATGTGTATTTAATGTATGGGAATGAAAGTATCTACACGAAACTTTTCCTTCTCTCAACTGTGTATTTGCACCTAAATGCTGTCAAAACTTTCCATCGTTTTGTCGAAGCTGAGAAAAAATTGTACAATTCAACCATAAACAATGTCGACATTAATGTTGGTTCTTGTTTTGACGGTGCAGCTTGACTTTGGAATCGGAGGGATTGCGTATATACCTTCTGATTAGATTCTGATTTGTGAAAAAAGTGTAATGTGCCCAACAAATATGTTTTGAAAATAAATGTGCGAGAAAAATGGTGCGTCCATCGGGGCCCCCTGAGAATAGGGGCCCTGGGCAAGGGCCCCCTGTGCCCTTATGGTAAAGACGGCATTGTTTGCAGGCCAATCAAATGTCTTTATTAGAGAATTTCCATTTCGATTTAAGAAATTCTTGAACTGTTTACTTTGATGACATGATGCGTTATCATCTTAAAAATTGAAATCGGAGATGTCACCAAACCATTCCGCGATGGTTGGTATAAAAGTTTTAAAATGTCAATATACACTTCAGAATTATTCGTAACACTATACACATTATTCAACTTCTTCAGAAGTCGTGCAACTCCATACCACAAATAAACGCTGATATTTAGTTTTAGTTTTGAGGCAATCTTTTTTTAACTTTTCATCAGCTCTCCTCCACACAAAGATTCCAATGCCTTCTCCAGTTCCTAGGCAGATACAAGATTCATCACTAAAAATTACTTTCTTTCAATCATCAGAAGACCAGATTTTATGTTTCTTGCACCATTGAAGACGATTTTTCTTATGCTTTCTAGTCATATATGGCTTTGTTTTGTTTTTTTCCTGAAGTGAAATCATTTCCTATCATTTAAATGATTTCGCACTGTAGGTGCACATCCCTTTACCCGATATTTTGACTACTCAGCATTGAGTTGACATCAACTTCTCATAGATTTGGCAAGATCAACCAATTTTCTGTCTTGCCTACTTGATGTTGCACGTTGGCAACTGCTTCGTGCAAACACTTAGGCAACAATTAGTACAGCAATATTTCTTCCAAATTACTCAATGAGTACTTTGGGCACAGGCAAAAGTCTGATCAACCTCTCTTTAAAAAATTCCGTTTTTTAAACGTTTAACAATTAAAAGTCTTAGGTCTTAAGACAATACTTTCTTTCGAGCCATAGTTTCGCTGATGCGAAACTAGTTTTAGTTGTCAAACAACGGTTCAACCTTTTATGCTGTTTACTTAGTTCTTGTACTCATGCGCCAAGCAAATTTTTTTTTGCATAGATTACTTGAAATGCATTGCGTTTGCTTGCAATTTAATATTTTTTTCCCCACAAAGGGATGCTCGGAAACTTTTTTCCTTTATGATTCAATGTCTTTTCTCTTGGTAATTGTTAACTATAATTTAATTTTCTTTTATACTTAATATTCTTTGACTAATTTAATGATATTTCACAAAAAAACCTCTATGGATTGAAAAAGATATTAAGATTGTAAAAAATCACGACTGATGTGAACGTATCGTAATAATCAAAAGTTATGGTAATATCATATTTAATATTCTTTTACTAATTTAGTCATGTTTCACAAAAAAGCCCTCTAGGGATTGAAAAAGATATTAAAATTGTAAAAAAATGACGACTGATGTGAACGTATCGTTTCTCATGCCATCGTTGATTTGGCAACAGCGATTCAAATGACTTGCAATTAAATTTCTTTAAAATAATTCAAAAGAAAGAATTCGCTGACAGACAGATGTCCGTACTGACTTACAGACAGACAAACAAAAAGCATAAAAGTTAGATGTACGAAAATTATGAAAGTCGGGTCTCGGAGGTCATACCTGTCTAACAAAGAATTTTTGGGATCTGATGAATAGAACCAATTATAGAAAGGGGGTTACGAACAGATGGACATCAACAGCATGCAATACTTTTTCATTTTTGTTAATTCTTTCAAATTAAAAAAATGAAAAATAATTTATTTAATTGCTATTAGTAGTCGTTAAATTTCTTTTTTTTTTCTGGCCAATATTCTTTAAGGCGGAAAAAATATTAAATTGGAGATATATATTAATTTTCGAATCACTTGGCGAAAAAAATTTAAATAGTGAAAATGGATTTTTAAATTGGAATTTTTTAATGGATTTTTTTTACATATATTTCTAGCGTTATAACCAAGAAGTTAGTTAAAAAAAGTTTTTAAAAGCAAGATATTGTAACGTTCTAAGGGCAATTCAAGAGACCGAAATTTATGGGGTTATAAATGAGTTGTCGTTATAACCCAGTTTCACTGTATTTAAATTCTATATATGCACTGCGATAAAGAAGTTTAGGCAATGACGTTTTTTAGCTGTAAAATTTAGAATTTGTGATAGTAGAATTACAAATGTTTACTTTGTTTCTTACTTTTGTTTCTGTTTTTATTATCTCAGGTCAAGTGAATATAGATTTCAACGGGGCTTAGGATTTGCTGATAAAAAAGAAGAAAAGAAATTTCTTCGAGCCATTGAATCTGTCCTTAAAGAGTTCAGCCAAGCTGACACAATTAGTGATCTTGTATTTTCATCTTGTTTTACCAGAGAGGAAAGAAAAACAATACATAAGTAAATTTACAGTTTATTACCTATAATATACAGTGGAGGGTAAAATAACTGCAACACTTACAAGAAGGCCCTCCACCAATTTCAGGATTTAGTTCATAACGACAAAAATATTGGTATTTGCTATTAAAAATGCAAAATCAATGCAAACTAACTAAAAATTATTAGTGTAAAAGTTTTCTAGATAATTTTAAAAAGTAGTAAATTTAAATAGCTTTACTGGTAATTAAACATTCTTTCCTTAAGTCTTTGCAGGTTTCTATCGTATAACTCATTATTTCCTTGTAATATAAAATAGCAAGACTGTAGATTTCAGGATTTATCAGATTTCTGTTCCCGTCTCTATTTATATTTTAAAATTGATATGCAGGGAATTAAACCAATTTGTTACACTGATTTGAATTTAAATTATGTATGGCTTGTATTTAAATTAAATTATTAGAAATCTTTTGTGAGAAATGACTTGTTTTTAATGAGTTAGTATGAACTTGATTGTGTAAGTTTTTGTCACCATTTATTGTATAGGTAGAAGTTTTCTTTTTTCCCTTTTAAATAAAGCTATTAAATCTTTGAACTAGTATATTATTTTTTTTATTGCTGCAGTATTTATGTATCCGAAATATGATTTTAGTATCAGTTTAGAAAATGTGTAGATTGCATTAGTGCAGGGGTTCCCTACCTTTTTGCATATCTGCATACTACTTTACTTTTTGAGAAATTTTGGCGAACCACCAGACCTAAATATATTAATAAATGTATAATATTTACTCTTCAAAAAGTGCCCAAAGGCTTTTTGAAATAAATTCCTGAGAATATTTAATGGTTATATATTTGTTTATTTACGACATGCTCCTAATAAAGGAGAAATAAAAAGATTAAAATATTATTAATTTACAGTTTTATTTATTACCCATAGGTCTGAAACGATACAAATAAAAAAAAATTCAAACTCGTCATCATACAAAATATACATTTATAGTCTTTAGTGTGAAACTTAGTGCTTTGTTTGCCTGTGATTAAATTATCAATATTAGGAGTGATGGAATTTATCTTCCCTGTTAAGTTTTCAAGACTTATTCCGCTTCTATGTTTATTTTTTTATGTGCAAGAGTTCAGAAATTCCACTCTCACTCAAGTAACTGGTAACAAATGACATCCAAAATAGCTTAACTTGCCGGAAGATCAAAGGGTACTCTAGTTTTACATCTAATTTATAAAATATACGAAGATAATTAAGAGCATCATGTTTCTCACAACTCACACATACCACCTGAAACTTTCCTGCGTACCACAGGTTGGGAACCCTTGTATTAGTGTATAAAATTTTTCTACAGCAGATATAATAGCCCTCGTGTAGCTCTAGTGTGACGATAATTCAAACCTAACCCAACCTACAGCAGTTATTTCTCATAAGTAATTATAAGAGTATAGTTTAAAATGTTGTAAAAACTTTTTATATATATATATTTGAGGAAAAAAAAACTGCACTAATTTCGGAATTAAGTATGTAGACACTTGGACAGTTCTGCATTTATCCTTATGGGATATATTGATTGATCCGCAAGTACTTTTGAATATGAATTCTTCAGGGCATTTTTGTTTTTCTATTAATCATAAGCAAAAATTTAAAGAAACTAACAGTTACAAAGAACTATAGTCCTTACCATTGCAATGCAAGCCTGGCCTTATAAAAGGCTCTGCTGTGATATTAATCTGAATGTCATGTCGTTACGTGTAAAAACCACACAAGGGGTGGACTAAGCCAAGATTGTGTTGTAAAAGCAAGTTCTATAACCCAAATCTTCTGTGTATTTTTTCTTATTGTATTTAATGTTAGGATTTTCTAGTAGCTTCTGTTTCATGCTGTTTGTTCATTGTTTTTGTTAAAGCCCTTTCTCGATGTTTATTTAATTCACCTAATATTTTTCAGTGCTTCACGCCGATTTGGTCTTGTTAGCAATAGCAAAGGAGCGAATGAGAAAAGGCAGCTTTTTGTAAAGCACAAAATATCCGTTACCGAACTCATAAATTATCTGATAAGGAAAAATGGATGTACACCTAAGTATGAGTTGGTAGATGAATCAGCATGATACCACCTATGCAAAAATGTAAATGTATGTTTAATTTTTTTAAACTTTTTATTTTAAATATGGTAGTCATTTATGACTACCATATTTAAAACCAATTGCACACAACTTATGCATATGACTACGTATTACGCAAGTCGCATATGTCTACCATATTTTTTTGTGACCAATTGCATAAAATTTTTGTTTTAAATTTTATTTATGCTCACTGATATTATCATATGCATACATCTCAGACTTATTAATTTCATGTTTAATTTACCTTCTACTTAAATTAATGCAAGTTTTGTAATAAGAGACTGGCTTGTATTTCAATTGAACTTAAAGTGGATTAGGTAAACTTTCCTTTACTATAGTCCTACTGATTACAATGCAAGCTCCCAAAATCCTTTCTTCCTCTAGCCAATTATGTGGTTTCCCAGGATTCTAAACCTATCTTGCTTGAAGTTCTGCTGTAAGGTTAATCACAATTGTTTTCCAAATCAAAGAGTGGCGAATAAATATCATCTGCGCTCATGCCGTTTTCCTGTAAAACCACACAAGTGGGTAGAAGAGCAAAGTGCTTTGGAAGTTTGTGTTGTAATCGAAAGGGCTGTGGCTTGTTAATGAAGCCGGTTAAAAAAATAATTAAAAACAGTTTACACCTCAATAATGATGATTGATTAAAAATAGGTATGATAGTACATGGAAGGTATTTCAGATGTTTTAATATCCTTGTGTTGATAATGTGATCCAAATTTGAAGAAATTTTGTTAGAAATAACATTTGGCACATACTGATTTTTCATTTTTTGTATTGCGCTCTGGAATCTTTTAAAAGCAAATGTACCAGGAATGTTTTTAAATTAAGTATTTATATTTGGATGCTACTGTACTGGGCACAGAATTTTTGGAATATACAATGAGTTTTTAAAATTAATTAAAAATATGAACGGCTCTGTTTCTACTCATTCTGTTTTTTTGTTGTGTTATGAGAATTTAAAATGGTCACCGAAATTGAGATTGCGGCTGATATTCTTTTCTCAGTAATTAGTTCTTTAACAGCAAAAGCATTACACCTGTTCTAGTAAATATGTAAACTTACGTGATTACTTTCATTGTAAAAATATTTTTTAAAAAATTCTGTGTTTTTATATTTCTTAAGAAAAAAATATTATACAAAATTATCGAAAGTTGTGTTTGTGTAGGCGTCAAAAATGCTAATTGCCGTTAAACACCACAGTACTGTAACGGTTGCCAAATCCGGTGGCAGACTTCAATAACAAGTGTACTCATAAATATAGTTGTATAATATGTCAATTGCTTCTAAATTGATGAAAATGATGCTGAATTATAGATTAGTGATGGGTCGGTCCGGAATGAACGGGTCCGAAGGAACGGGTCCTCAAATGGAACGACTCGGTCCGGTCCACTGTTTCAAAAGGAACGGGTTCATCGTTCCAACTGCATAATTTAGAAATTTTTGCGAACTTTTTTTTCTTTAAATTTCAAAAAATGTAGAATTTACAAACATTATGAAACTTGGAACTGAAATTGGATTGAAAAACTCTATCTTGCCGCTTTAAATATAAATAAACCCTAGGTTTTGAGAGTCTGCCCGATTGTTAAATAATAATATTTGACTGAACAGAACATTGAGACATAATCTTCTTATTCCAGTCTTGTTTCGGTATAAATAGCAATACCCTTTCGGTCCGGAACGGATAACCGGACCGGTTCGTTCCAAAATCCGTAAACGTCGGTCTAACTGTCATATAATATATTAATATCTATCTTTTCGGTCCGGAATCCGGACCAAATCGTTAAAGTATTGGGGAATTTGGTCCGGCTATTATATGTATATTACTTATGACTGCCCTGTTCATTGGATCACGATAATCTCGCTTCAGTACATATGTATTTTTTGAAAACTCTTTCGGTCCGAAAGGGCGAGGACCGGACCGATTCGTTCAAAAATTCGTGAATGTCGTTGTCGGTCCGCCTGCTAAATTTGTTTTACTTTTGACTTGCTTGAACATGAACATTGTTTCCGATCTTCACGTAACAGCACATTATTTTATATTTTCGGTGCACTTTCACTGGTGTTTTAAATAGTAATACCAATCGGCCCGGAACGAATGACCGGACCGGCGGTTCGTTCCAAAATCTGAAACTTTCGGTCTGACTGCTAAATTATTTTATATTTTCGGTGCAGCTTTTATTGTATTTTAAATAAGTTTTAACATTCGGTCCGGAACGGATGACCGGACCGGTTCGTTCCAAAATCTGAAACAATCGGTCGGACTGTTAAATTATTTTATATTTTCGGTGCAGTTTTACTGTATTTTAAATTAGTACCATTCGGTCCGGAACGAATGACCGGACCGGTTCGTTCCAAAATCTGAAACTTTCGGTCTGACTGCTAAATTATTTTATATTTTCGGTGCAGCTTTACTGGTATTTTAAATTAGTACCATTCGGTCCGGAACGAATGACCGGACGGTTTGTTCCAAAATCTGAAACTATCGGTCCGACTGCTAAATCATTTTATATTTTCGGTGCAGTTTTACTGTATATTAAATAAGTAGTACCATTCGTCCGGAACGAATGACCGGACCGGTTCGTTCCAAAATCTGAAACTATCGATCCGACTGCTAAATTATTTTATATTTTCGTTGCAGTTTTACTGTATTTTAAATAAGTAGTACCATTCGGTCCGGAACGAATGACCGGACCGGTTCGTTCCAAAATCTGAAACTATCGGTCCGACTGCTAAATTATTTTATATTTTCGGTGCAGTTTTACTGTATTTTAAATTAGTACCATTCGGTCCGGAACGAATGACCGGACCTGCACCTGTTCGTTCCAAAATCTGAAACTATCGGTCCGACTGCTAAATTATTTTATATTTTCGGTGCAGTTTTACTGTATTTTAAATAAGTAGTACCATTCGTCCGGAACGAATGACCAGACCGGTTCGTTCCAAAATCTGAAATTTTCGGTCTAACTGCTAAATTATTTTATATTTTCGGTGCAGCTTTTATTGTATTTTAAATAAGTTGTAACATTCGGTCCGGAACGAATGACCGGACCGGTTCGTTCCAAAATCTGAAACTATCGGTCCGACTGCTAAATTATTTTATATTTTCGGTGCAGCTTTTATTGTATTTTAAATTAGTACCATTCGGTCAACGAATGACCCGACCGGTTCGTTCCAAAATCCGAAACTATCGGTCCGACTGCAAATTTTTTTTTATATTTTCGGCGCAGTTTTACTGTATTTTAAATAATCAGTACCATTCGGTCCGGGACGGATGATGGGCTTTTCCAAAATAACTGCCAACCCGTAAAAGGTCTGTAAAGCTCTGAAGTTTAACGAATAATACCCAATAATTGCTCCAAAGTCCAGGTGAGTCCCAAAGTACGATGCCGCTCACAAAAGTTGCATTATGTGCCTACTCAAGCACCATAATCTCGTCACTTGACTGTGAGTCTAAATTATAACTCCCTCGTAAAGCTCTCAAGCGATGATAATTTAAATCAACCTTACTGTATTTTAAATATGGTTCTTAAATAGTAGTACCCTGTCGGCCCGGAACGGTTCATTTTGAAATAATTTTGTTTTAATTATTTTAAAAGGAATTGTTTTAATTATTTATCCAGGAATGTCGGTCCGGTCTGGTCCGACTGCAATTCTTTAGTTTTTTTTAAACCCTATTTCAAATAATCTCTTTGTCGTTTTTCAAATATTTTCAGCAAATAATAATATAATAGTCTCGAGCATACCGCCTGTTCTTTACGATCAATTAACATTCCATTTTAAATTTTAACTTTTTTCCTATACCTAATTGTTCTTAATTCACACGAAAGCAATGTCTTTTACTTACAGTGTTTGTGAATTTCTTCATAACAAAAATTAAGAAGCTTCAAAACATAATTCTAAATAACTATTACGCAAGCAGAGAATTACAGTTTCATCATTCATTCAGCATACGGGAAGAGTTGATACAATCCAAATTCTTTTTCCTTCGATCGGCTAGAGAGAGCGGATGCGAGTACATGTACAATTCCCCTAAAAAGACAAGGAGGATTTCCAAGAAATTCTCCCCCAACCCCTACACAATAACAACATCAGCAAAAAGAACACTCACATAGTCACATTCCACTCTCCCAGGGGGTATTCTCGACACCCCCATTCCCCCCCCCATATCAAATTACAAGACGGTCAGGATTTCGTTCTCGTGTCGTCAAAACCACCTTCGAAAAAAAGGGGGAGGAATTGGGGGGGGGGATTTCGGTCCGGAATGAACGGGTCCCCAGAAGGACCGGACCGACTGGAACGGGTCTTCAAAAGGAACTGGACCGCCCATCACTATTATAGATTAAATTAAAGTCTTAAATGTATAATTTGTTTTTAAACAAAGTAGGTGAGATTTTGTTGTATCTCAAAACAAAAAACTTGCCTTAAAAGCACACCTTACTTAAAGTATTAACCTTTACTTGTTTCAATGCTGTTTTTTCTATGTAAGCTTATGAAATATTGCTTCCCATGTAAGCTTATGAAATATTGCTTCCCATGTAAGCTTATGAATTTTATTTCTTTACATTAAATATATATATGTTTTTAATTTATCAATCAAGCTTGAGAACAGAACCTTTTCAGCTTCATATTTTAGAAACGTATTTTCTATGTACTTTGTTTTACTGTATCATCATAAAACAAAGAAAAAATATATAGTTTGTTTGATACTTTAAGTTGATTAATTTATGGAGATCGATAGAATTTTCAAAAATATATTTGGTGTTGTTTTCTGTGCCTTATTTTATTAAGATTCTTATTTTTGTTGTATGCATGTGTGTATGTAACATATTTAAAAACTGCTTTTATTTATTTTTTAGAAGTTCCAAGAATGCTCAGGCATTGAGAAAGTATAGACGAAAACATATTTGTAAATTCAAAAATGGTTTGCTACTTCACAGTTCAACATTTTTTGTTGCTGAAAGAGAGTTTGTATTAAAAGTTATGAACACTCAATTAACTGTAAAATAACTTTTTTATATAATAAAAGTAATTTTGAAATTGATAATTTGAATCTTTAAACATACTTTAAGTTTCTATAAATAAGAAATTTGTTTCATTAATAACGTTTAAATAAGGAAAGATAGTGGTTTTAAAAGGACACTCAAACAACTCCACATACTACATACGTTATGTTTGCCTTTATTCTAAAAGCATGCCTTGTTAAGGTTTCTTCTTTAATTTATAGACAATGTTACTTCACATATTTTTTGTTTAATGTTTATATACTTCAAGTAAGTTAATAAATGTGCCGAGAGTAGTGACTTTCATGTTAGGAATGTGCAGTGTGTTTGGGTGAAGTATGTTTTCACTTGAACTGGAATAACCTGGCTTGTAGAGAGTTGGACTGGCATCCTATGGTTGCGAGTTCGGGCCCAGCCTTGCAAATGAGGTAAAAATGAATTCTTTGGTGCTGAAAACTCCCTGTGTACACTAATCGTGACTGTTGCATGTTAATGTCTGTCATAGTCACTAAGTCCTCCAATTTCCCATACCAAATCAATACCTTGGGGTGACAAGCGGATTCTGGGATCCTCGTCTTGGCCTCTGTCTCTAAAATTAAAAATAACTACTTAAAGATTAATAGTGCTGCCCTCTATTGAATTGCTCTGGAAGGAAGAACTTGTGTAGAGGACTCGAACAAAGAACTTGCTGAACGACTTTTACAACACAAAAGAAAATGGCAGAAATACTTGATAAGCACCTTAATATAATACCCTTCACACCACAGACTTTGAAAGGAATTTTGCTTACAGTTTACAACTGTTAAGGCTCTTCTTTTATTCAGGGAGTGTATTTGGTATTTCAGTGTAAAATAAGACAAAATAAATTGGCTGTGTATCACATAAATTGACTGTTTCTTCCTATCCAGGACCTGACAGATTTTTCTGTTAAATTTCTTTTAAACATGCTTATAATCCTTTTAATATTAAATAATGATACAAAATGTATAATTTTGTAAAAATTTAAAGTAATGGTTTAATGACATTTAGCATATAAGTAACTTTGACACACTATTGTGTTGAAGTTACTTTTGGGCCTACCATAACTTCATACATGTATTAATCACACCTTTTTGCATGTCAATATATAATCTGTTTTTTAACATGTAAAAAATTCTTTAAAATTTAAGAGAAATTATGGTCATTTTAATACAACTGATAAATTATCTTGGTTAATAAAGATTAATTTTTAGAATTTGTTTCGTAAAAAATGGTTCTCACTAATTAAAATTTATGTGTGCTCTATTAACTCTGCAATTTTAAACATTAAACTTGAATACGTAGTTCAAGAGCACCAATCTTGAAAAAATCACAGCTTTCAACCACACCTAAAATATGCGTTTTATTTGTATGATTATTGAAACAAGAAAACATTTTAATAAAAATAAATTTATGGAAACAAACTGATATTTCTTAGGTGTTTAACTTCGAGTTTTATATGTAATAATAAAAAAGAATGTTTAAATAACTAAACAATTAACACTTAATGAAACATTTTGTTTTTGTATTCACAATTTTCTATTTTACGAACCTTTACAAATAAGGAATTCAAGATGAGGGGAGGTTAACACACACTCTCTCTCTCTCTCTCTATATATATATATATAGACTCACTCAGATACTCTCTATAAAAAAAATTTAGTGTTGATTAGTAATATTAAAATTATTTCACAACTATGTTTTTTTAATAACGAGGGAAATGTTAAAAAACCCATAAAGACTTGTATAAGTTTTATAATTATTTAAGTTTATGGAAAAAAAATACAATGTACATAATACCAAAGGAGGGGGTTTGAGATCAGCTGATCACTTACTATTTATTATCATCTGGTAAATACATGATGTACAATGGGGAATCTTATAAATGGATTGTTTTGAAAAAATTGTTAAATGAAATGGTTTCACACATGCAACATAAAAAAATTATTAAACTATTATAAATATAAGCAGTGTTTGGATATGGAAGTTACAACTGAAGTTTTGTTGCTAAGTAATTTAACTTATTTAGTAGGATCTCTCTAATAACTGAAAGAAAAGGAGTTGGCATAATGAAGGAAAATTGTACACTACAAAACAACCTTTTATTGTTCAAAGCTGAATATTTGGTTTTTAAAAATTGAAAATAAGTAAATAATAACTTTCAATATTTTTTTTAAATCCTGCTAGTATTCACCAAAACATACCAAACTATTTCAAAATCTGTCATTAACAAAAAAATATGTAATTTTAATATTTATTTAAAGGAGATACAAAAAAAAATGCGATCATGGGATTTTTATGAATTACAAGATCAACACTTATTTTTTTAAAATTCATAAGCAGCCATTCAGTGAAAACGTTATTACAACATTTCGTACAATACCTGGGAATGACAAAAAAATAATTGTCAAAACAAACGAGAAATTGAAAAGGGGACCCGTCTCGTCCGCCGGCGATCAAAATTGTAAAGTCTGTAGAGATCTGTCCACTAGTTGGCATTAGTGGCGAGCGAGTTACCTTTGTTCTAATGCCGCAGAGCCACCAGCCAATCACGACCGGCGTCACAGCGAGGGCGATGCCTCATCACACATGACTCACCCCCCTCCCTCCCCCGGCGTCCCGCTTTTTCGAATCGGGAGCAGACGGCCGAATCGATACAGCTCGCTCCTCTCTCTCTCGCGCGCTTTACGTAATTCGCCCCCACCCCCTCCGAAAAACTACATCCCCAGGATAACCACCCCTTCGAAGGGATCCAGGAACGAGGACCAGCCCCGAAACCATCCGGCACCCTGCGATGTGACCGGATCCCAGGATTGAAGAAAAGCGAACCGACGAGGCAGAAGGTATCGCTGGCATCCATGTTGACAAGAACTGGGCTCGCCCGGTCTACCAGTCAGCTGGCGTCCTAAGCATCGTCTGGACTCTTCCCCCCTCCATCGTGGTAAAGGGTCCCCTCTGGAAGAAAAACAACAACAACAGAGGCCCATCTTCCGAATGTGTGTTCGCTTTCGTTTTGGATTGAAGTCATTTTTAGTGTGCACCGAGAAGGATTAACGATTGTGTGGTTGCGTTTTACGCGAAGATCGACTCGCTGCGACGCGAGATGAAATTCTTGCGCTACCGAGTTGTCACTGCGAGATAGTGGTGTTTCCGTCGGGAAGTCTCGGAGTGGTGTGTCTAAAAACGAGCCATGACCGATGTTTCTTTTACTCTAGTGCGGTTGCATTTGGTTTTATTTCGCAATTTCATAATATGCAAAGATCCTGACGCATAGACGGGGCAGCGGGAGTTATGGCCTGCGTCGGGCGCGTTTTGAAGTGAATTCGGGTGTACTCGCTTGTGCAAAATAATACTAAATCTGAATATACTACAACACCTGTGGTGCGATAGTTTACGAGTGAGATGTGTCGTTTAGTGATCGCGAACATATGTTGTTTGTGGTGTGTTTACAGTAGTTGACTTGACCAATGCAAGGAACAAACGGACCGATGAATAAGCCGGATATCCCAGTGACTGGTGGCCAGCTTATAGACTGGGCCAAGGAACAGCAGCAGTTACTGTACCTGGACAACACACGCGGGGATCGTAAGTACACACACACACGAATCGTGCTTTTGTTTACCTTTGTTACAGCCCCCTCGCCTCCAACCATCCCTCCCCTTTTGCAATGGAGTACCCACACAACTATGCAATTGATCATTTGTAAACACAATATGCACACTTTTGGTTACATTTAGCAAGGTATATTGTGACTTTTGTCTGGATCTAGTTTTTTGCATTTTCCATAACATTACTGGGAAAGGGACAACATACCTCCAGGTACACACCAAATGTAATCGGCATATTAATGCTAAATAACTAGCTTTTCCCAATGTTCTGGTTGTTGTAATTATTAGGTCGAAAGCTCCTTTCGACTCATTGAAAGAAAACATTGGTTTTACCCTTTCCATGGCTCATATTTGCCCATTTGTCAACAAAGGTAAACAAACGTTCAATTAAGCACAATTTCTTTTATTGTACTTAAGCATTGCATTTTTGCTACCGTTTAACAACGAACTTTTCAAACTTTTGATATTTAACTTAAGTTTAATGTTAGATTTTTACCTCTATCTTGAGGAGTTAATCGCTGGCTTCATTGTTTAGATTTTACTAATATTGGGAACATCTATAATAGTGTAAAACTGTTTGATGTACAGCTATGTTAAGTAACTGATTTGCAAACAATATTAAAAACGAATATGTAAATAGAAGACCTGAACATTTTTTTTAAAAACATCTAGCATGAATCTAGTTTATATATGTCTTATCAATATCTAAACGAGTTTAGTTTTGGATATTAATTGAATTGCTAGTTCATTCTGCTCCTATCTTAAAGTGTTTTGGAATTTTAATTTGGTATTGGTCCTACGTGTAGTACTTTTTCATGTTGGTTTCGTCTTTGCCTTGTAATTGTTCCCTTTGGTAGTAGATTAAGGGTAACCTAAGCCTATTATTTAGACAAGGAAATTTCTATGTGATCATGACTGCCACAGAGATGGCCAATCACAATTTCATTCTTTTATAATCTCTATCAAACATTTCTTTTATCTGCAGATTTGATTATTCTAAAAGCACATCCTTTTTTATGCCACCAAACACATATCTAAATATACATTTCTACATCCAATTTTTCTAAACTTAATTTAAATATTCATATGCCTTACCCCCAATTTTACTTGCAAATAACAGATATCTTACTAATAATGTATTTATAATCATTAATCTTATCGTCATCTGTGCGTTAGGTAGGTATACTCAGAATGGTTGATTGACATATATTTTCAGGCTTTTATGCTTGGTCAGAGACCCGCTTATAAACCTTCGTCAAGTAAGGCAGACACAACACACTCACATACATACGCGACAGATGCTGCCATCTATCTCGCGCCGCCTCCACAATCTAGACATGTCCCTTAAGGTGAGGGAAATAGTCTCCAGAGACCTGTACCGTGGGAAACTGCGCAATGACCGTCCACAGGACATTTGGACCCAACAGATTTAACGAGCACGTACTCCGCATACACACAAACATCCAAAATATCGACAAACTTACACAAACATCCAAAATATCGTCAAACTTACACAAACATCCGTGCCTTAACGGGATTCTAGCCCTGACCCAGAAGCTCCAAAGGTTAGCACCTTAACCATTGCGCTGCGGGATCGGCGATACACATATTCCTATAGTTCGAAGAGATGTAAATATGTAGATGTACATACTATGGTGACATTATATCCATGGAACTAGTTCCTTACCCTCTTGTTAGATTTAGAGAAGTCGTAAAAGTACAGGGATTACCTATTAGCAGGGTCTCATCTTGGAATGATTGCTCAAGATGATGATGATTGCTGATTTATCATATATATATGCTATCATTTTACTGGCTCCCTTATAATGTTGATCAAACCAGTCGCGTTAGGTTAATGTCAAAGTAAAGCAAAAAAGAAAGTGCGGTGTCAAAAAATTAAAAAAATTACTGAAATTTTGGGGATCTACAGCATTTAGCAAAAAAGAAATAAAAATGTAGGGCCCGGGCCTTATGGTACGTCAGGCCCCTGATTATAAGTCCGATTTTACACCATTTATGTGTTCAAACAGTCAGGGGGGAAAGATGTGGGGATAATTCCAAAGAATAATCTCGTGGCAACATCATCCCAGTACAATTTCACAATAAGTAAATTGGTAAATGTATTTCAAAAGCTACAGTGCTGTTCCTAACTAAAGCAATAAAAATTGAGACTTCTTTCCAATTGTAAACATTTTTTGTAAACGAAATGTTGCTTATAAATTTATCCCTAAACTAATATAGTCAGAAATTAATAATTAAGCATTCTGACGAGTTATACACTTTGGGTTCTTTCATTCAATCAAGCCAGTCCATCATTCTTTCATCCAATCAGCTTGAGTAATTTGGCTTGGGCAAAATTAAATCTTGGCATACTTTGACATACACAGAACACACACTTTTTAACGTACACTAAGCATCATCTAAAAGAACTGTAGTCCATTTAGTACAACTGATGATAACATCTTAAATGCAAATCAAATCTCAAAAAGTCGTATGATTATGTGGCATGCAAAACATTCCTTGAGTAATTTGACTTGGTCAAAATTAAATCTCGGCATACTTTAACATACACAGAAGACCCACTTTTTAACATACACAGTTAGCTCAGATTCATTGTAATAGCATACCTCTTAATTTTTTGTGCTTCTGATGCCTACATAAAGTCAGTTCAATAATTTTACAAAAGTTTTTTTATGATAAATTTAGTTGACTCATTGGTGGTTTGATCATCTCTGTATAATGCCTACTCTTTGAAATTGGTTCAATATTTTTAAATTTTCACTAATTAATTTTACACAAATTATTCAAAACCAATTTCAAAGATTGGGATTATAGAGACCTGTAAGTGAGCTACTTTTTTCATATAAAAGTACATACAAGTTTGCAAAAATATTCAATACAGCGGGGGAAATGTGGCTTAGTAAATAATTTTTTCCCCATTGGATTAACACAGAGGCAGTTTGGTTCCAGCGGCCATTCAGGCGCATTCACCCTTCAATTGTGTACTACTCGCATCAAGATTAAACCATCACTTATGCCTTTTTTGCAACTTGGACAGCTATATTATTGTTGCCAACAGTGTTGTTTTTAATAATGTTGCAATTCAATTTATCTCCAATTTATATATGTAACTAAATACAATTTCGCAAATGATTGCCGCTTGACATTTTTTTCAATTGGTTGTGGTTTTGTTCTTGATTTCCAACTACAGCATAGAATAAGATTTACACACTTTCTCAAAGCCTCTACATATGCATGTAGAGTATGTGTGTGTTTGATAAACTAGTTCTTTCAGTGAACCTCTTTTGTGGAGTATGGATAGGGATGATAAGAGGTAGACAGCTCCCAGACTTTAACTTTAACCCAAGCTGAGGTCATTGACCCTGGTGTACTAAGTGATTTGATTGCATCTTTAAACTTTAAAGTTTAAATCTTAGTTCTTAGTTAAATCACAGTTGTATATTTTACTATGAGTAAGAATTTACCTGGTTCTTTTTTATCATTTCCTTTTATTGTCCTTTTACATTTTTTTTGTTAAAAGTTACAAAATAAAGGACCTATCTTTTTGAGAATTTTTAACCATATTCTAGCCTGTTTGTCCCCTAAAAGTTCTTGCAATTACGAATTGCAACACAGCAAATTAACTCAATAACAAGCATTCATATTTTTTTTAAATGAAAGTTCTATATATTTAAAGAAATCAAGCCGCTCAAACTAGTAAACAGCATCCCTCCCGAAAAAAATCTACTGAAAAACGCAGTTAAAACCATTCTCTAATCTCTATTAAGTTGGTTTATTAAATATATTCAGAATTTTCTACTTACAAAAAAATTCTATTATTACTTTTATGAATTAAAATATAAACATGGAGACCCAGACTCGAACATATATACAGTATACTTTTTACCATAACACATTAAAGCCTATCTTCAAGTGGGTTTCATTAACAAAGTGAAGTTCTATTTTTCAATTTATTTTGTAGATTTTAAATTTATTTTTATTTAATTAGTTGTAAATCAAAGTTTTCTTTCTGTTTTAAATTGTTTCCCTATGAAATGGATCGTAAACACAAAATTGTTATTCCAGGTTAAATCGTTCAAAAATCTATGGAAGTCAGTCTCACGGTTTTTTTTAGTTAAATAAATAAAATATCTTAATTTTCGACTTTTTATGTTTTTTTTTTCTTGAATTATTTTTAAGAATTTAAAAACAAAAACATTCTATCAAACACTACATGGGTATTTACTTAAACTAACCTTTTTTTCTTGGACAGAAAAAAAAAATGGGGGAGTTTCATTCCTTAATTTTATTTACATTTTGTAAAATGTTTTCTTTTGGGTTAAAATTAATAGATTTCTCTCATAAAATTTAGAAAAAAGATATACATTTAAACTTTTAGTGATACTCATCAGGAAACTATATTAGCTATTATTAAATTTTAACCCCCTTGACTGCATGAATTTTTTCTGCATAGGAGCTAATATTTAATATTATAAGTTGGCCGAATTACTCCAAAAATTAAAGTTTTTTGTTTATTCTTGGCTGCCCAAATCTGATTTATCTGAAAGCATTTAACCCTTTCATTTGGCATCATCACTTTCAATATTTTTTTCAAAATGTTTATGTCACGCTATAACATCCAAACACACATCATTCGATTCTTCACACTTTGTTCTATTAGACAAAATTTTACTTTAATCTCAATAGAAGTCAGAGCTACTATTTTTTTAATTTAGAAAATAATCAACAAGCGTTTCTCCTCATTTTTTATAAGTTCACTTCAGTTCCACATATTTAAAACACAATTTAAACTATTTCGGTTAAAATAATTTCTAAATTTTTTTTAATAATATTGTCAGATACCTTAAAATATATAAATCGAAGTGTTTTTAGGTAAAATATATATTTTTATTTTGTTGTTTTCCCACAGTTAAAGAATTTTGGCATTGTTTCAAAAACCATATAAAAAATTTTAATGGATTTTTTTTCTTATGGAATTCGTATATTTGATCTAAAATAAGCTTATTTTGTGAATATCAGATGTTTCTGTCGTGTAGTAAATTTTTGGGACTGAAAGGGTTAAAAAACAACTAAAATGTTAAAAAATTATATAGTTTTTTTTAACAAGATAATTGGATGAGATATGTAAAATATACTAATTTTAACTAAAAAATCCAGCCAATCAATAATATAAAAAAAATTAAGTTAATTAGCTTATTTTTCGGGTAGGAAAATGGAATATTCTCTTCTAGTGTATGGCTCCACTTTCATTAAAAGCTATAAAACTAACAATATTTGAATCCTAAATTTTGTTATTTCTTCTTACTTATTAGTTTTAGCACCCTATTTTTTTTTTTTAAAGTCATAACTCATAAGTTCAATAAAGCCAATTTTGTAAAAAGTATATCTCATGTTAAAATTATAAAATACATATATGTATATATTTTAGTTATTACATATTAGTATTTTTTTTTATCTAGGCATAGCTTAAGTAAAATATTTTTCAAATTAAAACTAATTTATCGTCAAACTAAAGTGTTATAATCCCTGTACAATCTTCTGAGAAAGGAAAGTAATTGTGTTTTTGAAATTTTATAAATTTCCTATATACATATTTGTTTTAAAGAGGACATAAACATATTTTCTATGTTCAAATATAACTTACACACCTTTAGAATGAATAGATTTTTTTCAAGTTCATTTGAAGTGGCATTCATTTTCACATTTAACTGCTTTTTTTAGTTTTGAATTAAAAAAAAATTAATGACAGTTTAATTTAATGACTTGTTATTTCTCTTTTATCCTGATTCTATTTTTCTTCTGATGTAACTTGTGACATATTTTGTTTCTTTGAAATCTTTCACAGGCTATTATAAAATAAATAAAATTGTTGCCCATTAAAAAAACTTAGAAAGAAGTTAACTAGCAAGATGATATTTTGGTTCTTTAAACCTTCCGAAAGTCTTAAAATAATCAAATATGAAATGAACTGATAATTTTTCTGTTTAGTTCCTTTTGTATCCTTTGCAGATA
Source organism: Hylyphantes graminicola (assembly GCA_023701765.1). Taxonomy (NCBI): domain Eukaryota; kingdom Metazoa; phylum Arthropoda; class Arachnida; order Araneae; family Linyphiidae; genus Hylyphantes; species Hylyphantes graminicola. Next base: position 25,901,115 of record CM043117.1, read on the forward strand.
ATAAAGAGTATCACTGTCGTCTCCACTGTAAAATTTAAAATATCCACACTTTTTTTTTATTTAAATTAGAAATTTGTCTTTTTAAAAGAAAATTAATATGAATTCTGTTTTAATATTAAATGTAATATATGTGTACAAACCATTTAGTACTTATAATTAGTCACAAAAGCATCTGATCTCACACTTTTGCGTTTCTAAGTAGACATATGCCATTTTTTTTTTGTTAAAAATACATTCAATAAAAAAATTGAATAATTTTATAAATGAAAAATAATACTAATAAAAAAGTTCTGCTTGTAAGTTCTGTCATAAAACTCCAGAATGTGTCTGAAGCCATTTCTCACTCGCCTTATATATTTCTTGACTTATTCCAGAGCTGTGAAGTAATATCACATTTAAGACGGGGTAAAACTCCTCCCAAGAATCCGACCCTATTTACCAAGAAGTACACGCATATTTCTCTCTTTATTAATGCCATCCTTCTTCGTCGATTTTTCGAATATTTTGGGTCCGAAATTAGTCTTTCGGCGCCAGTCGGTCCTAATTTTGGAAGACCTTTGGGTTTTATGCTATAGATATTTATTACTTAATCAATTCGGTTGTGTAATATCGTGATGCCCTCACCTTATTATTGCCCCCCCCCCCCCCCTTTTCCCATTGCAATCCGCTCAGAACAGATTTGGCTTTATTAGGTAGATGTCCAAGACATATCATTTATTTTATTGGTTATTCTTTTTCACGTTCTAAAACTTTGTTATTTGAGATCCAAATGTTGCTTATCCTTGTCTGACAGAGTCAGACAAGATCCACGAGTTTGTTGACTGTTAGGTAGTTGAAGACTGGAAGAGGATTGCTATATAAACTCCTTGCAAACCTAAGTTGGGTAAATAGAAATACGCTATGGAGAAGATCCTTCCGCGGATGAAAAGAGTTCCATACATTATTTGTGAATCCATCCAGAAAAAATGTTTAAAACATTAATTTCATTTAAGGTCTAACAGATTTGAATATTTGAAAAAAATTCGCAATTTTATCAGAAGGAAAGGTGTATTTTTGTTAAATTGTGTATGTATTAAGATCATTTTGTATGTTGTAAATATGACCTTACAAGAGTTTTCAATCAATGAACCAATCGCGTTTTTCGCCCTCCCTTTTTATTATTTGTTTTTACCCAAGATAGGTTGGCACGGAATGTAGAACCTCTCTAGAAAATCCCATGCATTCTAAAAGATGTTCAGGAGAAGCTAACGATTTTGGCATTTGGTGCATGTGGTGTTTTCAGCTCTCTTTGAAAGTGAGGCACTTGATGTGACAGCTGGCTAGTCTTGATAGTACATTCCGGTACGTCTGTAGCATGTGAGCGTCAAGGGACAAACCTGGTTTTGAGCCACTGTATAATAATCAAGGGTGTGTGGGGGGTGTTTTCCACTTTTCCAAATATTTTATAGTTTTCCGACACTTTTCTTTTACTCCCACTTTTTATTATTTATGAAAGTTTTAAAATTGCTTATAGTGTGTATTATTGTTATAATAGTTTGCGTGTTGAAGTTACTCATTGGTGTGCTTTTACTAACAGCTTCGCGAAAAAACTACTAGTAAGATTTTTGCGCCAATTTCGCCTGTCCTCCGAACTCGAATAAAAGTACAGTAACCTAGTTCCAACTGTTCCCGCAAAGAAACCCTAGTATTGACTCTCCTATTATTAGGATAAGCAGCACCGACTGTCTCCCAGGCGTGCATCGATTGCTTATTTGGCGTCTCTGACCTGTCTTTTTAAAGGTCATCGATGAGTCCGGGGAAGGACTTTCCCGGCCTTTTGATTAATACTTCTGGGGTGGCCGCATATGAGGAAGCGTTTATTTCTTTCTAGTGGGAATCTCATTCCTCGCCTCTAGTACTAAAACGACAGCTTTTTTACTTTTTGTTTTGCAAAAACTCTTTTACTCTATCCGCAAAATTAGGTACATCTATCTATATAATCATAAAACGTTTCTTTGCGTGCGGTTAAAAATGCATATTAATTTTGCTTTGATAAAATATGAGATCGTGTGTAGTGATGCTTTCCTGTAGAACTAGAGACAATGTGACCCTTTAAGCTCTGTGTAAAGCAATGTTGTGTGAAGTTTGAGGAAGAATAAAATAAAGTATAGGTCTTATGTTGTATCCAACTTAGTAGAAGTTTTATACTCATAAATAAGTTATGTTCACTTAACTAAACTTTTACATGTCTCCTTTTTTAAAGTTATTTTTCCCCAAAAGGATTGCTGTGTTCGATATTTTTGTTTACGAAACACAGATTACTTTAAACAATAAAAAAAAGTCAAAATCTTATGTAATGAATATTTTCTCAAAGAAAGAAAGTGAAAGCAAAACTTTTTCGTATCTGCTCATTAAAAAGCTTTTGTTAATGAGCATCTGTGATGGATGCAATTAAATTCAATGACTGTTGTGAATAGTCAAACACCCGACCAATTAAGAACATAGGCGCCAATGTTAAGTAATAGGCATTTTATACTGTCTAGTTTGATTGCAGATATCACTTATAACTAATATAGAAAATTGAATTAAGGAAATTGACACAGTTTTGTAGGAAAGTAAAACTGGGGACTGATGGCTCGTGTTACTACTTGTAAAATGGAAAGAAAAGTATTTTACATCCGTGTGGATATCCAAAGGTATTATTTCGCCAATAAAGACGAATGAAGTCATTTGTTGTTACACCTGGTGAATAAGGGGTATCCCGCCATATGACGTGATTTGGCGATGAGGTTTCTTTAACACGCAAAGTTTCCACGTAGTTACTTATACCATAGATTTACGTGTACTGTTGTAGGTTTTCTTTAGTAATCCTCACAAAATAATTCTTATGCGTGTTACGTGTGCTGTTGTGGGTTTTCTTTTATAATTCTTAAAAAAATAGTTTTTATGCGTGTTAATCTTTTTTTCTCAAAATAATTTTATTGTTTTTCCTATTGAATAAAATATGCGGAACCCATTTTTATGTTTTGAAAGTTAATTTTGTCTTTTATAACCAGAGGTATAAAATTCAACTCTTTTAATAATTACGGAAATTTAAACTAGTTATCGAGGCATCCTTTTAAAAAACATTGCTGGATATGCCTCAACATAGATATGTTCATCATCATCAATCTTTTACTGAAGTGATAATAAGTTTTTATCGTTGCTAATTAATACATCCTTATCAAAGTTACATTTTACTAATAGCTTTTCCCAGCACTTGCTTCCGGCCCATAAACATTTGAACCACTTGCCGAAATGTGACGTAACCGTGACGCGGAAATGACGTATCTCTCAGGGTTTTTACATGAATGGATCCAATGGAACATTCCACCCGATGTTTACACACAGCTTCCGGCTGTTCGGAGCCGAACTGTCTGCTTCTTATTAAATATCTCAATTAGATACGTATATTTTACGTTATTATTACCTTAGGAATTTCAAGTTCATTTGACGCCTACGGTTTCATTGAAGCACTTGCGCAGTTTGTTGTATTCGTTTGACCTTTACAGTGGTTAGTTTATCGGAATGTTTGTAGGCGGGGAAGAGTCTGAATGTGTATTCTAAATGTCTTCAATGGCGTGTATTTTAAATCGTACTCGCTTTGGAATGGGTGTAGTTTTGGGCTTTCTGATTGAAGCAGTTATCCATTTGAACAAAAATTAATATATACTATGTTGTTGATTCCCTCAAATGTTATGAAAAGTTTGTTTTTAATTTAATAAAATTAATAGGGTTGGGTTTTTTAAGGTTAAAAAGATAGTTCTGAATGTAAAGTATTTTAGTACAAAAATCCAAAATCCCCCACTTGAAAAAAATATTGACATTATGCGATAACATCTGGAGACAATACATTTAGGACTGGATTAGGATTGATATTTAGGATTTTTAATTCTCTTGAACTATTTTTCTTGTTAACAGAGAAATGTATAATTGGATATTTATTATAATTTGATGAAAATTTTAAATTTTGCGTCTTTTTTTTAAAAGTTGATAAGTTATTAAATAGTAAAATAAGATTATTTTAATTAGAATATTCATATTTATGTTTGATATTTATACAAAATGTTCAAAATAACATGTATTTACCTAAATGTGGAATTATTTGAAGTTTCAGAAAATATAACTTAAAAAGCATATAAGTGCCTTTATTGTTTGCGTTCCCATCGAAAATTCTATAACTATTTTAAAATAAAATTAAAAAAATTGTCTAGCAAAAATATGCTGTAGTAATTTTATTTTCAATGGTGAGGGGGCGAAAGATTTCAGAGTTCCCTTATCTATTGAACCCCTTGCTCCCTTACTCTTCGTGCTATTAAATAATGATTCGGAATGTGGTTCAAGGCCCAGGGACGTAACTTGGACATTTTATTGGGGGGGGAGGACCACGTTTTGGCGCCCTCTTACATTTTTTTTTTGGAGTCAGTTATGAATCATTAATAACGGCTAATTCCATTAATTAGTACTTATGCATTAATTTAACTTTCTAATGAAAGTAATTAATTGTTATTAATTACTAATTGAATCATTTTTAATTACTAATTAAATAATTAATAACTACTTACATCATTATTAATTACTAATTACATCATTATTAATTACTAACAAAATAATGTTTTAATTACAAATTAAAGAATTATTTATGACTAATTTAATTGTTTAACAATTAATTTGTAAATTAGGTAAAAATGAATTAACCTAATTTAAAATAACAACACTGAATTAGTTATGATAAATTTAAACATACAAATTATTGGCCTTATAAAAGTACCTTGCAATAGAGTATTCGATAGAATCGAGTTAGATTCCAAATTAATTGATCCTTTATACAATTTTTATAGTAACAATGCATATTAATCTGTGCAATATATATCTGTGCAATCGTGCAAAAAAAAACAAAACATTATTGCTTCATGAAATTATCGAAAAGTAGCTTTGCACGCAATTTAATTGTAAAAGTTACATTTGTCATTTCCTATTTATAATTATAAAATGAGTTTTCTTTATTCTCTCATTTGGATTATTTTCATATTTTTAAAGAAAATTGATACAATTTAACTCCCTTAAATGATACATTTAATAAGTAACTTATATAATGATAATAAAATGAATAAATAGTAATTTCTTACCTAATTTTTATTCCCAACGAAAATAAAACACTTATTACGAAATGCCGAAGGTTTCGAAAATTATAAGCATTGGAAAAGCAACAGAAAAAGTGGATAAAATTAACTATCTCTCATAAACACGTAAATACGTTAAAAAGCCAACCCCAAATCCATGTGCAAAGGAAACAAAAACAAACAAAAATCAATAGCTACGTATAAGAACATCAGCCACCGACAATTTTATTTTACAACTGACCATATCGGACATAGGCTGAGTTTTTTCCCCACTAGAGGGCAAGAAGAGTAATTAAATTGGACCCCCGTGAGTTTATGGCTTCTATTTGGGTGGCCTTTTGGTTCGAAGATACAGCCCCCCCCCCCTCTCTTCCCCCTAAATGATATCTTTTACTAGGAATGTGAAAACAAGCACATACTTGCGTGCAGACAGACAAAGATAGCCCAACAAGATTAGCCCATTGTCCGTAATCAGTGGTCAGCACCAAAAAGGATACTTCAAGAGAAATCGTCACCGTTCAAAGAAAGTCTTACGAAATCCCATACTCAGAATGCCTCCTTGAGGGGGTTATAATAAGGTGACATAATTGGACCCCCCGCAGAGAGCGACCGAGCGAAAAAGTCGTCTGTTGAGAGAGTACAAAGCTTTTTTCAGGAGGGGGTTGAAAGATTTCCGTTATTTTTTAAATAAAAATATCAGTATGTTCTTTATACCAGTTCAAGCTTCTGTTGTTTATTATAAAATCTTAGGCAGGGCGCCATTCACTTCACATGGTGCCATTTTGGGCGAAAATAGCCCCCTGAAAAGCTATTGAGGGGAAATAAATTAACAATTACGTATTATTGTTAAAATAACTGTTAAAAAGTTAATTGTTAAAAAAGTTAAAGGGGGCGCCTTTTTGGGCGCCTGACGGCGCCCAAAATGGCGCCCTTTGTAAAATTATTGGGGGGGGAGGCTCCCCCCCTTCCCCCCCTATAAGTTACGGCCCTGTCAAGGCCCCTGCGGACGAGCGACACTAGAAAATCCCCCGCCTTTTACCTTTGGCCTTTCGGCGGCATCGACGTCACAAATGGCGGCTTTTTACTGCTGCGCCGACTCGTCACTCGCCAATCCCACTGCGGGATCGGATAGGAGTGGAATAGTGAGACTTTGTGATGTGATATTTTCTATTTTAATAGGATGGTTGGGTTGAAAAATAACATCGCACGAGGGCTTAGTAAACATTGTACGCGATCTTTTGACTTCAGGCGTCTACAGATTAAACGACCACCAGCCTCGTGTTTCTGGGGTTATTTTTAGTCCAATTTTCTTTCTCAACCATCCCGGACCATACGTTTTTTTTTTTTTTTTTTGGCACGAATGTGAATTCCAATTATTGTATTTCTCGAAGTTTTTCTCGATTTTCATGAAAAATGAAATGCTTAGGTTTTAAATTTAGGGTCATTAAGAGGGAAGGACTGGGCAACTTTTCTCTAAACTATAAATACTTTAGAAAAATACTTTTTACCGTCTTTAGGGCTGTGTAACATATTTAATTGTACACAATATTAAAATGCTTAAATATAATGTATAGTTACTAATTTTATAACCTATTTTTTTTAATACCACATCGTAGAATGGACATCGTCGCAATACTGTACACTCTTAAAACAAACACTCCCAATTTACCTCAGTCTGAGTGGATTTCACTCCTCCAGACTGGAAAATGCACTTCTCCTTTTGGAGTGGATCCTTTGTGTGTTAAACCTCCGACAGGATCACTCCAAACGAGTGATTTTAACTCAGTCTGAGAAAATATGCATGCCTTTAGGGTGTCGAAAATGCACTTCTCCAACTGGAGTGGATTTCACTCTTTTGTTTTAAGAGTGTATAACATTCATTATTTACCACTTTTTAACCAACAGAAAACTTTAAACTGCAATTATAATGAGTGTAATTTTTTTTTATTTTTGAGAGCATGATCAAATAAAAAATATCGTTATAAAATGAGCAAAGCATTAACTATAATACGAAAATAACAACTTAGGAATTCGAAAGTTCGATTTTAAGCATTCGCGTGGGAACGGAGCACCAATCGGTACACCGAGCAAAGAAAGAGCAGGTACTAAAGCAAGAAGAAACTACATCACATGAGCCAAATTTATATTTAGCACGTAATGCATTTCAATGCATTTCATTTAAATTATTGCGTATATGTAGTTGAACTCTAACCCCTCCCCTCTCAATCCTTTTTTTTAATTAACGCTTGTTGTAAAAACTTTATTTTTAAGTTGCCATCCTTCCGGAACTCTTTTTCATCCTGTGGTTGGATTTAAAAAAAAAAAAAAACTTATTTGCCCTTGAAAAAGAATATATCACTTTTCAGAAATCATTTGACAACTGTTCATGACATCATTTGTAAAGGCAACATGGGGGAAATTTTGCTAATAAAAACATTTTTAAAGATTGAAAGACATGTAAAAAAAAGTTTTAAATTGGCATAGAGTAATTAAAGATCTTAAGTTATTTAGAATTTTTTTAAAATTAATTATAATCTAAAATTTTATTTATTATTATTATTTTTTTTTAAATTTTTGATTGACCGGGATGACCTGACCATATGTCAGGTCTTGAGTGATTACAGAGATGCTAAATGTAAATTCTTTCTCGAGCCTCGATTGGTGAGTCAATGCCTTATGGGAAAGTTTCACCGATTGGAATACCGATCGTATAAGGGGCAAGAATGAAATCATTCCTACTTTCACTCATGGATTTTATTGGTAGTTTGACACTATAAGGTCGCAAACTTATTGGTTACCTAATCGAGCTTGGTTATTTTCAAGTTTCGCTTCTGTTTTTAAAGAAAGGAACGGTCATTTTTCAGGTCTTGAGTGGCAACACTAAAGCTGAATGAAAATAAATTATTTCTTGGGCGTTAATTGGTTAATCAATTTACTTGTTAATAGAGCACTGAATGATGGAAGAACTTGAATGAATGTTTAAATGATATATGTCACCTGAAATGTCCATTGTACCATGTATCTGCAAATGAATTTGGTAAATGATAAAGAATATTAATTAAAAAGTAGCGACTGAAAGTTTAAATTAGAGCGAAATGCCGTATAATTTTTTTTTCATTTGTCGTGTGGAGAAGCTGTTCTAGTTGACAGTTTGTTACTGTTGCATATCTACTTGACTTGCTGATTTAATACATCTAAATAAAGTTTTTCGCGCGATTGTTAAATGGCAATTTTTTTTATTTAATTAAATGAATAAATAATTCCATTAAAAATTGCACTCCTTTTCTCTTTAAATGGGTATGACATTTGAAGTTTTTTTTTAATAATTAAAGCTGTCTCTCAATTTGTTGTTAGGGATTGGAAAGTGGGTGACGGCCTTAAAAAAGGTCCCACTTTTTTGTTTGCGTTATAAATGTAGTGTGCAAGATAAAACGTTTTATAAGTTGTTTAAATAGGATTATTTATTAGCTTATTATAATGAATTAAAAAAAAGTAATGTTTTTGATATGGTGTGGATTTCCGTCCTATCAGTGCACCCCCCCCCTCCTTTTTTTCCCCCTGAAGTTCCTTCGTTACCTTCTATCCGCCTAATTTTAACAATCATTTTTTTTTAAACTTAAGATATCAAAGACCTTTTTTGGAATGATTTTTTTTAAACATTTGTTCGTCCATCTATCTGTTTCTTCCGTTAATAACTATATTTAGAACTTTTGTCCACTTGTCTGTAATTCGGTCTTTTTGCACCTCTTTTATCGACTTCCTTTATTCTAACCGTCCGATTTTTAAAACTCTTTTATTATTTTCAGAATACTTTTTTTATTACTTTATTTGAAAGAAATTACACAAGATACCTAGTTAATAGTTTTTGTCGGATCGTCTAAATTTCTGTTTCTTTTTAAGAATAAAGCAGTATCCTTATTTTTAAAAACGGAACTTTAGTGCAAGCTTTAAGATTTTTTTTTACAAAATGAAAAAACAGTACTGTAAATTGGTTACTATTGTTAACTTTTCAAGTAGAATTCTTTTTTTTTTAGAAAAAGTTTTGTGACGGAAATATTTCCGATGAAAAAATTAAGTAAAAAGTTTTTAAAAAAATCCACTGAATCAAAATATTATTTTAAGTATTTTAACCATCATCTTATCCGTTATATCATATAGTATTTATTTCTTCTTAGACTCTTAAAACTTTGAAAAAAAATTTCTTATGCTCAGGCAGTTTTATAGTAAAATATGAATAGTTGTGGTTTTATTATTAGTAAAATACGGATGAATATAACATAGAAAGATGAGTACTAAAATTTTTATAGGCGTAGTATGTATTCAAGATTGCTATATCTTTTTTTATTCGATAATTTTTTCACTGAATTCTTGTGTGCTGCAAATTCATTTGAGGTTAATCTTTTGTGTTCCGATAAACATAGCCTTAGAGCAGAAACTATGTTTATTAAACAATTTAGTTGTATAAAAAGTTTATTTAAGTGGGAATAAACTAAATGATATAACCTATTGAGAAATTAAATAATGTTTAATAATAAAAGAGGTTTAGCATTATAAAATAAATCGGTTTCTAAACTTTGAGCATTTAAAAAAATAACGTTGAAATGAATCTGGCGGTAACTCAATTAGTGCGAGTGATGTTCACAAATGAAGTAAAATAAAATCAATTAGTCTTTTTCATTGTACGAGAATTTTAAGAAGTTTAAAGCGTTTAGAAATTAAATTTTATTTTATTCGTTTTAACCCATTAATGACTGTTGTTGGTAAAACAAATTGGCAAGCGAAAATAGGCTGTCTGCTTAAATTTATTGAAATGAGCAAAATATAGGACAAATGGAGACCATAGTCCCGAAAAATTTATGTAGGACAAATTAAAAATACACGAAAAACGACTACAAAAAAATAAATAATAATAAAGCTTCGGTACTTAATAATAAAGCTTTTAATGGTGTTCACATAGTCGTCGTTAAATTGTCCTCTTAGGGATAAGCAAATTGGCTGTAAACTTGTTTTCACCAGTATGAGATTTAAATTAAAAATTTTAACTTTAAATTTAATTTCTTACATTTTTTAATTCCTGTAGTAGATGGTTATAAATGGCTCCTCCATGATTTAAAATTTAATAAAATTAATAAATTTGTAATTTTTTAAAACTTATGTGTATTGCTGAAACACGTTTCAGTCAGGTGACGGGTTTATGCACTGCTCAAAATAATTAGGGAAGCCCATGGTTTAAAACCTTTCACCCCAATGATTCAGCTTGCGATTTTTTCCTCACTAAGTTGTTAAGTTTGCACTTATTTATGATATTACTTAGAAACTTAGATGGAATAATCATGTCTTTTGAATAATAAATGTTTGTTTTAATTAAATGAAAATATGAAAAATATGGTAAAATAAAATTCACTCTGAAACAATTTTATAAAAAAATTCCTCATGTTTTTTTTAATCGAATTTTTACTGTATTTTTAACAAAGTTCCTAAAAATTATTTTTATAATTTATTCAAAAGCTATGATTCCAATTTCCCCCCTTAAATTTTATATTAAAAAAATTAAAGATTTTTACCAATTCATTCTGAATGCATAATGGATTTCTTCCATAAATTTTAGATTTTTAAAATAAAAAAATGAAAAGTTCGGACTGAAAGGGTAAACAAAAGTACGCAACGGACTCTCCTAATATTGTCTTGAGCAGTGTATCAAACACAGCAGTAGTGGGATTGCAATGCAAGCGGGGTTTCTTCTATCGATTGCGCTGTGGTGGCGGGGTCAGTCACACCGCTAAGGTAACAGTAGTTGCTTTTGCCGCTGCCAGCCAGACTTGCTAGGGGGCGGGGGTGTTCGGGCTAGACGGATACTACTACTTCAGATATCTTTCGGAATATTTTTTTTCCTGTGGGGGGTTGCGCCCCTGTTGGGGTGGCATTGTTCCGCTTGTCTGGTATGGGTGTTGGCTATAAAGAATGTTTGAATTCTTGGAATTTTTATTTGCAATATCAAAAACGTTCATTTTTAGATTGAATTTCTCTTAATTCTACACTCTTAAAACAAACGAGTGGATTTACCTCAGTCTGAGTTAATTTTCACTCTTTTCATCGTGGAAAATGCACTTATCCTATTGGAGTGGATTTCACTCTTTTGTTTATAGTTAAAACTTCGACAGGATCACTCTAAACGAGTGATTTTAACTCAGTCTGAGTTAATTTTCACTCCTTTCCAGTGTCGAAAATGCACTTATCTTAAATGCGTGGATTTTACTATTTTGTTTTAAGAGTTTAATTTGCAGCCACAGCTGATGACGACTATCACTTCCCCTTTTTGGGATGAGATTGAGAACTTAACTTACACTTTAGCCAAGCAGGATTTTTGTTTCCTTGTAATATGTGTTAGGAATGTCATTATCGAATCGTTAGTTGTACGGCCGCCTGGGCCATTTCTGGAGTAAAAGGGCTAAACGTGAAAAGGGTTAAATGCAGATGAACAGTTCATTCGTGGGCTTTTTTTCCCACTACAGGCCTTTGACAATCTACTTACTTCTGTAAACACAAAAAATTAAACTTTCTTTAATTTTTTTTATTTGTTGGGATATAGATATTTATTCTTGTTCTGTAGTAACTTTTAATTTACATCCATAATTTTTTATTAGTTTATAATGGGTTATATAAAGCTAGTACAAAATAAATTACAAACAAATTTGCTCCAATCATTATTTTTTTGCGGCTTCTATAAATTCTTCAACTTTGAATAGCAAAAAAATGGTATTATCCGCTTATATTTGGTTGTTGTTTTGAATGCAAATGCAATCGCAGTGTGTCAGTGTTAATTCAATTGATTTATTAGGTTGGTCTGAAATACTTGTATATTTTTCTACACCAGCTCTGCTAGCCCCTTGAAATCAGCCTTACAAGAAATTAAAGAATATAAAAAAATGTATTTATTGTAAAATAACGTTGTATTCAATAGTACTACTTGGAAAAATTATTTTTTGAGTAGAATATTTGAACATATTCCATTTTGCTTAATGAATTTTTCATCTACATTTTGCGATTTGTACCATCAGAAAACAAACGTCCATATTTAAATCGCCAAGTATGAATAACGCCCACACACTTTCTTTTTTGTTAAATTTTATTGTTCTAAGAAACGGGGCTACGTCGTAATTTAACCATTTTGAATTGCAGAACAGTTAAAATATATTCTGTTTCTTCTCTTAAGTGGAAAATTTTAAAAATGGGATTAGATAAATTTTCTACATTTGCATTTTAGTCCTTCCCTTGATTAAGCATGACCCCTGATATTTTCTAACTTTATCTGAATTACCCTCCGGGAAGTACGTGGGTGGGCGAACGCCGATCCCTTTTCAAGTGCGGGGGCGATATCTATCTAATTTACCGCCTACCTTCCAGGATTAGAAAAATCTATTGCCCGACTTACCAGGGCAAATAAATTTTTCTAGTTGCGTTCAATTACTTAATATAAAATACATATAAGGTAATGAAAGTATGGCGATTTGGTCGAAATTCCGAAACGGAGATTTTTGTGTGTTCTAGTCGTTTGGAGGTTGCTGATTCTAAAAAAGTTGTTTTGGAGCATTGGTCTGTCTAAAACCATTCTATCGAACTAAGAACTGCGTGCTTCAAAATTTGGTACACGAATTCCCTACCTGTCGGAGGTCATAATAAATAAGGTTTTCAAGAAAATGAGTAGCTGTCTTCGGACTTTTTGGGTGTTAAAGTTTTATGAAAATTTCTTTGTAAGGTATATAATAACTTTTAAATGTGTGTATTGATTTAATGATCGGTAATTGAAACTGTTGTAGTGTTACACACCCCTAGTTTTCGATTTGTTTAAATACTTAGCTAACTATTTTCGAAAAATAATTCACAGTTGATATTGGAAATTTAACAATAGAACAATTAAAATATCGCAAATCAATAATCTGCATAATCAATAATCATAATTAGGACATCAATTTTGTTATGCAAATAATATCTTTATAAACTATTTTTGACAAGTAAAATTTTTGATCGGGCAATTACTTTAAAAAAAAAAAAAAATGCCCGAACGGTCAAGAAAAAGTTTTCAGATTTTTCTTACTCTGCTGCCTGTTCCTTTGCACTAGCTAACGTCTATAATTGAATTGCCAATAGTGATACTTGCCGATGATTTTGTGTGTCTATCAGTATGTGAAGGATGTTTGCTGTTCATATTTGAGCTTCGAATTTTTTTTTAAATTTAACTGGTTTCTTATATTATTTTTTTATTTTGGTTTGTAATCAGTAAGTAAATAAGAGATTCTTGTGAATAACGTGCCAACATAAATTTCTTAGCTATTGTTTTGCCGATCGAGTCTAAGATGGATGCTCTTACTTGGTTACAGTCCACTCAGCCGAATGAGACTCAGCCGAATGCCCTAAACCGCAAGATCTCGCCAAATTTCATGGCAACATATTCACCATTATGGCGATAATGTTTTCAACATAGATTTTTCTTTTCCTGTCCTGCACTTCAGGATGGCTAACAATTTGGCTCGTTTAGCGCCCTAAAATAGTAAAAGTATTCCAGAAAAAAAAAAACTCATACACCGCCCCTCCAAAGAAAGTTGAAAGCTTATCACAAAGGGCTGTCACAATGATGGATGGATGGCTGAGAGACTAGTGTCTACTATCGAAAACTGTATGGGAAGTTCGCAAAGCGATTTGGTTTGGCGATTCGAAATTCGCCATGTGTGTGTGTGCACAAAATTAATTTATATTTTTGTTAAGTTTAATGGGGGGATGTCGAATTAGAGGTGCACGAGTGCTAATTTGTTTGCTTTGCTAAGTCCATCGCCTAATTATCAACTATTTGTTTTAACATTTACAGAGCATCTATAATTTTAAACATTATTTTAGTTTTACTTTTTACATGACTAATTTAGATATAGGTTTATGAAAACTTTTTTTTTCTCGTGACAATAACGGTAAGGGTGATGTATAAATCAGGCATGGGGTTTCATGATGATATACTAAATTTTTGGAAATTAGCCGTCTCAATAAAAACAAAACAAATTTGGTTAGTTTTGTTTATTTTACTTAAGAAATTCACTTATCGTTGGCAAAAATTAACTAAAATTTGAAAGAATAAATATGTAATATTCTTCCCATTTAAATAGAATGAAAAGATTTCATATCAACATACAAAGAATCTTGGAATGAAATATATTAGACGTAATTTCAAACTGATCGATATAGAAAAAACACACACATTTATTTTAATTTATTGTCTAAAAGTATTAAAGAATGAATTCCTATGCTTTTTAAATGATCATTAATTTTTGCATTTTTTAAAAAATAATTGAAGCATTTCGAATTATTTTTAGAAATTCTTAATGTATTCTAATTTCGATGCGCTAATTTTTTTGACGTATCACACTTGGCCGTAGCATTTGTAGTTTGGGCTATGAAAGTTGGTGATGGACGGACGGGACGATTATAATACCTTCCAATTTTTACGTTATAAACGTGGCGTGAAAGCTAAAGATACCTTTTCAGGTTAGTTTAAATAACGTCGCACTAGAGCTACACGAAGGCTTTTGGCAATGGGCGTTATAATTTAGAAACACAGTCAAGTGACGAAACGACACCTGACTAGGTACAGCTGTGGAAATAAAAAAGTACCCACTTGAGGTTATTTCCTCCGTAAGTCACCCCATAGAATCGGACCTTTTTGATATTGTGTACAATTAACATTCTTAGTTAATTGCACGATACAAAATTTGCATAAGGGGCCGTCTTCATATTAAAAATATTACGATCTTTGAAATTTCCAATAGCAACACCCAATTTTAATAACTTAGAAATGTTAAGCACTCTTGAAAACCCTTAAATCCTAGTTTTTGTTACATATGGAAGAATATTTGACGAGTTATTCAATCGAATCACTTGTGGACCTTTTGGGGACCATCTTTAAAATGACAAGCAAGCATGCATGCAAAGCCGTCTTTATTTATCAATTTCACACGTAATCTTATACACAGTCCCCTAAAGGGTAATTAAAAGGTATTTTGTGATTTACTCAGCAAATTATGAATAAAAAAAAATTAAAATTGGGATTTCGCTTAATCTTCTTGTCTTAAATTTATTTCTTTAAAAATATTAAGGGGTTTCTATTCATATTTTTTAAAAAAATTAATATAATAATTATTTAAAAATATAAAAATTGTTTTAAATACCCCAATATTGAATGCATTTTGTTTGGGTTATTATAATTTCTTTTCAGTAAAAAATTCGTTTCATTATCTTAATTATTTATAGATCGGGATAGTTTTTTATGTGCAACTCATTTAACATTATGGGACCTAAACTTTGCACGTCTCTAACTCCTCTTATAATGCTTAAAAACTAACAAAATTTGGCATTTCGTATTAACATAGGTCAGAGATTTGAAATCTGGATTCAAAAAGGGGTGTTGCTATTGGAAATTTCAAAGATCGCAATATTTTTAATATGAAGACGGCCCCTTATGCAAATTTTGTAACATGCAATTAACTCAGAATGTTAATTGTACACAATCTCAAAAAGGTCCGATTCTAAAGGGTGACTAACGGAGGAAATAACCTCAAGTGGGTACTTTTTTATTTCCACAGCTGTACACTCTTAAAACAAAAGAGTGAAATCCACTCCTGTAGGAGATGTGCATTTTCGACACTGGAAAGGAGTGAATATTAACTCAGACTAAGTTAAAATCACTCGTTTGGAGTGATCCTGTCAGAGGTTTAGCAAACGAAGGATCCACTCCTATAGGGGAAGTGCATTTTCGACACTGGAGGAGTGAGTCTATTGAAAGCTATCATCGTATTATGAAATGTAGCATATTGATAGTTAATTACAATCAGTGAAACAAATATAGATATTTGAAAGTGGTTGTTTGGTAATTTTAAACTTGTTTTTCTAAAAAAAATGTACGTTTGGCATCGGTTAAAAAAACAGTAAAATTTTCTACAGCTGTTTAAAGACATCATAGTGTTGTCGAATTAGGCCAATATCAGACTTTTTGACAGTCAATGGAGCATGTTTCACGTCTTGAGTGGCAACTGTTCCAAAGGAATAAAAATATGGTCTTGATTGGAGCATTGTGTTCACGTGGCATCTTACTAATGTAATGAGCGGCCACCTAGTTTTACCTAGATATATCAAACCATATCTACTTTTGAAATGTCAAGGTTAAGACAATTGGTTGATTTGACAGGGAATGACACACATTAATTAAAGAGTACATATCATTTATTAAAAATTAATAGAAGTCTCTCCTCGGCGCATGGAGTGGGCTAAGTGGGCCAAGTCGTGCCACCTGGTAATGTGGTCAGCCTCACGTGAAACCTCCAGTGTTTAGTTCCCAAACATGTTGGTACCCATGTTATCAACCCATTTAAAGGATGAAAGGATAGGTCAATCTCGCCCAATCTGGGATTCGATCCCCGAACTTGTGGCGGGGCAATGCAAAGCACTACCACTAAGTCACTGGGCCTAATAAATAATTTAAATAACTAACAAGGGAAAAAATAGAAACTCTATGAAACTGAGACTGTCATTAAAAATACATGTGCACAAAAAATACATTTTTGAAGTCTAGTGATGAAAATAAAGATAGAATCAAGCAAAAAAAAAATACTGTAAATATTTTGGAAGTAAATCAATTTTTGCAACATTTGAATCTAGAATTTATCGAATTCAAATTATCAGATATATTTTTGTCATTTATACAAGCTATGTCATTTCTATATGTGGTCTTAAATTGTTCATTGTCAATTTTTTTAATTTAGATCTAAAATGAACATATAATTTGACAGTGTTAATCATTTACAACAAATAAAGAATTTTGAGCACTGAAAAGGCTAAAATTATCCCCAAACCATAGTTTTATTAAGGTATAAACAACCAAAATTTATGATAATGATAAAATTATTCGCACGGAGCAAACAATTGTCAGTGAAAACAGATGAGAAGTCGTAATGTTTTAAAATAATAATTAACTAATAAACTAAGTAGAAGTAAAGAAACGTAATTAAAATTATGAAGGAAATGTGCAATCAATCGTGCCTAAATTATTTATTTCTCTACTTACTTTCAGTTAATACAAATGTAAGATACTAATAATAAATTAAATATTAATATTGATTCTTAATGTTAATATAGCTCTGTATATATAGAAATTATTCTTCAATTTTTTCATAAGATAGGTAACGGCATTGAAAACAAGCATATAAATATGGTTGACATATAGTTAAAAATTTCAATTCATTTGGAATGGTTTGGTACAATAGAAATGGTGTTTTTGTGCACAATAGGTTAGGTTTGAATTATCGTCGCACTAGAGCTACACGAGGGCTATTGGCGACGGGCGTCGTATTTTAGAACCACAGTCAAGTGGCGAGCCAACACCTGAATAGGCACCCAACGCAACCATTAAGGGCGACATCGTACGCAGCGTTAGGACTTTGAAGGATATTTAACGTGCACTCCCTTACACGGGATATTATTCGTCGGACATTTTTGGCTGCAAGGGCCGTTTATAGGTCGGCAGCTATTTTGGCGATGCCCGGACCCGAACCTGGGACCTTCCGCATGCTAAGAGAGTGCTTAACCGCCTGGGCTCCCCAGCCCCCTTTTGTGCACAATAAATTCTTAAAACATGTAATTCAGAAAGGGGCAATTATAAAAGCCGAGTATTGGTCAATATCATTAAAATACCAGGACGTTTTTGTAAATATTTCAAAAATTTGTTTGAAATTTAGATGTATGATTTGTATATATGATATACCTTATATTAAGCAGACATGTGTGGAGTGTGCTTCAATGTACACATGTATATTTTTGCGATTAAAAATGTTTTTACTCCTAGCACCTCCAGTCCCCCACCCCTTAAAAGCATCTTCTTTTGATATCATCGGCTTGTTAATTAGAATGCATTAGAAGGTCGAGTAAATTTCCCCGCCTTAGAAATCCTATAAACTAATCGTGCTTCACAAAAAAATCTCATTAAATTGCGCCGTGTATATTGGACTGGTGCACGTTAAATCGATCGTAGTCCTAAGTTCTGACGCCGCGTAAGAAGTCGCGATACGGCTACCTAAGTGCCAGTTTGGGTTTCGGCCTCGTCACTTGACACTGATTAAATATGAGGCCCGTGGCCAATAGTCCTCTTGTAGTTTTAGTGCGACATTAATTCAGCAAACACCCAAGTGTCGTTCGTCACGTATATAAAAACTTCTAAAACTATATATATTTTTAATATGTTGATGTTTAACGATTTACAAACGTAGAGATAATGGGATTCATATCGTCCTAAAGCTACACATGGTATATGGGCGACAAACTCCATAAGTTTTAAACACGAAACAGATGAGGAATTCACCTGAACAAAGTTTGAAATCCACGCAATCTTATAGCGACGTCGTGCATGGTGTCAGAGCTTTGAAAGTCAACAGATTTAACGTGCATCAGCCACACATACACGGCGTTTATTGACGAGATGGTGTGTGTGTCTGAAACGGAACATTAATAAGATGTTTTAGGCGGAAACAGAACATGCGAAGGTATCTACGGTGAAATGTTGCCTTAACACAGCGCTTCGCGCTGGCGTTGCTCTTTCAAATAAATCAAATATTGACATATGAATTTAATAGTATTTAAATTATGATATCAAAATCTGTTACAGACAGAATTGTTTAAATATTAAAAATAACCATCATCGAACTTTTATGCTACCCAAATTGAACACATAATATGAAAGTTTGTCTTTTACAGCAAATAACGAATTTTGAGGACTTAAAAAGCCTGAGCAAATCAAAAGTTACACTCTTAAAACAAAAGAGTGAAATCCACTCCTGTAAGATAAGTGCATTTTTGACACTGGAAAGGAGTGAATATTAACTCAGACTGAGTTAAAATCACTCGTTTGGAGTGATCCTGTCGGAGGTTTAACAAATAAAGTATCCACTCCTATAGGGGAGGTGCATTTTCGACACTGGAGGAGTGAAAATTAACTCAGACCGATTGGTTAAAATAGCTCGTTTGTTTTAAGAGTGTATGTTATGCCAAAAAATCAATTATCAGGGTAAACAGCTGACAAGTTATAAAATATTTTAAAGTAATAACTATGTCTTTCGACTTAAAGAACTTCTAAAACTTATATATTTAATCTGTTGATGTTTAGCGATATGCTGATAATTAACGGTACGGAAGTAAAGAAAACACAACTTAAATTTGAAACAATATGTATATATAAATTAATCGTGATAAAATTATTCGGGTCAGGGGGGTTGGGGGGGGGGGGGGGTAGCAACGGTAACAAGGGGCACTATTTTTCTACTTGCATTCATTTTTTTGCTTAAAATAAAATTCTAATTACTAAATAAAATATTTATATTGATCCTTCAAACCTAACTCTATTTGAACATTATTTTGTAAATTTATTTCACCGAGAAAGGTGCAGACATTGAGAACAAGTTCTATCCATCGAACAAAATCCTATCAGTTGTCTGATTATATTTGTCGCCTGAAACAGGAGTGACCCGCCAGAGTTCTTAGAACGAGGGGTCT